>CAJUYI010000205.1:24298-47859 GCA_910591695.1 Galerucella pusilla | reverse complement strand
ACCTATATCTTTGGTTTTTCCAATTAATCACCCTGTATATTCAAATATTATTTGAATCTCCTAGGTATTCAATACGAGCTCAACCATATTATAACAACCTACGATTTTATTATTAATAGAAGGTCTTAAATACATGAATAGTTCAAAATGTAGGTAGATTTGTAGAGATTGAAATGTTTAAATGTAGAGTGCTGTGATTTTGTTTCTGTATCGGAGAAAATTTAACGTCAGTTAAATATGAACTTCTACTTAGAAATGGAATTTCTACCTATTCTGAGAATCTTGTTTGAAACCAATTTTATTCGGATATGATTTCAGCAAGCTGGAGGTAGAATTGAATGGCCTTTACGTTCACCTGATTTCAATCCTGAAGATTATTTTTATTGGGGACACTTGAAAAATTCAGTTTATGCAAATAAGCGTTGCCAGACTTATGTTTTATGTATTTTAGACCTTCGGGACTACATAAAATCATCAAGTGCTGTATATGGTTGAGCTCGTATTGGATAGGAGATTTCAATATTGACTCAACATACAAGGTGATGAATTTAAAAAACCAAAGTTACTAATAATAGAAGATAAACGGCAAATCTAGCAACATTGCAAATATTAAATATGGAATCTCCGTAATAGGTGTAGGTACCCCAAATTTTGTACCATTGGGACTAGCAATTTATGTGATAATTGACCGTTTCCAGACTTTTGGGCCACTCTGTATTAAGTGAATCAACTTCTGTTAATATGACGATGATATCTCAATATCGAAATGAATGTCAATAGTATTTTACAGTTATCATTAATTTTCTCATTGAATAGGGTATATATACTGTAGGTATACAATTTAATACTTTAGTTAGAGGATTATCTACAGAGAACTGTCAGTTTTAGATCTGTAAAATACATATTCATAGCCATATTGGATATTGATCAAATATTGGATATGAACTTGATGTACCTACCTATAGGTAGGTATTAATAAAAAAATCTATATCTTAATAATTGACAAGAATGTCGGCTTCTTTTAAAACTTTATATTACTGAAAGGCATCGATTGGCATACAAATCTCACATATTTTGGAAAAGATCCGTAATTTCATATGAGGATAAAGTAGAGGTGCAGGATAGAAAAAGCAGAGGCCCAAGTCACAAAAGTTGCAGCACATATTTCATCTGAGTTTACCAAGAAAAATGGCGAGAAGAAAGATTACATCTCTTTATAGAAATTACAGAAGTTAACAAAAACAGAGAGTATTAATACTTAGATATATAGTATTACGAGATAGAGACGCAGCCAGGGGGGAGGCACGGGCCTCCATCGGGAAATATTTACAGAATAACATAAATATTGGTTCTAAAAACCGATTCAGCTGCCAAGTTTTTTAAAATAACAATCATGTTTTTCAAGATAGGTATTAAGAAACCATTTAAAGATTTGAATACCTATTTTAAAGTAATTGAGATTTTGATAGTCAATTTCACTGTTTCTTAGTGCTCCGTAGGTACCCAGATGGTAAAAAACAGACCCTATTAGGTACTGAGACTCCGCTGTTTGTCCGTCTATCACCATCAGCCGTTATAGCTACAAAGTTGAAATTTCCACAGATATTGTATTTCTGTTGTCGCTATAACAGACATACTAAAAACAGAAAAAAATTAATATTTTTTGCAAATCACGTTTTTCGCCCCATTTTTGTTCGATATTGATACGACAACAGATAGCGGGCAGCATGGCATAGCTGGTTAAAGCGCCTTTCTAGTAAACGGAAATCACGTGTTCGAATCGCCATAAGGCCTCATGGTTCCATCTTCTTCTTAGCTCGATATACCTATATCTACCAAGCGAATCACAAAAGTTAAATCAATAATCAATCAGCTAAATGAATTATATTAGCTTCACTTGTATGTAAGTAGGTATGTACCATTGTATGTTTTTATTATAGATAATGGTACGGAACCCTTCGTGTGCGAGTCCGACTCTCACTTAGCCGGTATTTTGTACTTGAGTGCGCCCGGAAGAGTTTTTTAACAAAACCATGTTAAAAGCTGAATTTGATCTGTGATATAAACATACAAATACCAGAAACTGGAACTAAGCATGGTGTATTTCGAATGTGATGCCAATATATTCCATAAAAACACTTTTATAAATTTTTACAAATTCGCCCATTACAACTTCCACATCTGACAGATAATTTTCAAATTCAAACTCATTAGTTTGGCAGCTCTGTATGCGTAGATACCACGATATGAATTGATGAATATCATCGTAAATGGCAAAAAAACGAAGCATTCTCCTTTAATATTATAGTGATCACTTGCAACTTATTGTTTAAGGTTTCATCATTTTCAAATTCAAACTGACTAGTTTGGCAGTTCTGTATGCGTACCACGATATGGATATCACCGTAAATGGCAAAAAAAACGAAGCATTCTCCTTTAATATTATATAGTGATCACTTGCAACTTATTGTTTAAGGTTTTCGTTCGTTTTTAGTATAAATATCATAAATATGTTACTGATTTTAAATATATTTTTGTTACATAAAAGAATGCAATGTATGAATTTTTTTTACCAAACTATTCAACTGTTATGAGGATACCTTTATTTTTAATCTTTTTCTTAAAAGAATAGGCCATTCACGAAACTAGGAATATGCCAGCCATTTGATCCTCCCATCCCTAATTTTCAAATCACTGAAAAACTTTCCCCCTTCGCACATATTTCAGACAGAACATTTTGATAGTTTCATTCATGTTTGAAGCTGTGATTCTTACAAAAAATATATATAGTCTCTCCTACAGTTCCTACAGTTCACTTTTTACTTTCAGATATGTGTGAAAAATAGGCTGGTCATCAGAACACATCAAAACAACTTATGCAAATGATAAGGCAGAAAGTGAATCAGGAAGGACGTATCAGCGGAATTGGCGTTTATTCCTGATTCGAGTCCTGTGGCGAAACGTATCCGAAGTAATACCAGCGTCGACCAACAGATGGCCTTGTCGCTGTCTAAGTGGCAAGTTTAGGTAAATGAGCACAGGGATGGATTGGAAACAGAGAAGCATGTGAGGAAAATAATATTTTTATAATTTTTGGTTGTGAAGGTTTAATAACATAAGAAATACTAACCAATTTATACAATGTGTCCACGGATGGGTTGCCCAAGAGGACAAACATTTTTATTTTTAGTCTTAGCGAAAAATGTCATTCTTGATTGATTCTATAATTTTTGCTTGTTTCAAAACTCCATAAAAATATTGATTATTGATTCATTATTGGTTGTAATTCTTATACTGTTTTGAAATTTGAAAAGACTCGTTACAAAAAGTATAATCTTGTTATAATGGTGGAAAAGGAGAAGCTTTGACCAAATGGTAGGCATTAAAAGTCGAAACCTGTTATAAATGTCTTTGTAAAACTTTTTTCGTAATAAAATTCAGGACTGAAGCATCAAAATTATTTGAGTTTGTTATTTTAAAGCGATTCACTGAAGATAATGGAATAGTTCGATTCACTTGAAATGTATCAAATCATTCGAATGTTTGTTTTTTGGTTTTTGTACCTACACTCAACTTTTTTTTCATCCGTACATATCTTTTCAGCAGACTTTCATACAAAACATCTATTTTTGAAACTTATAATAATTTACGTTATAAAATGCACCAATAAACAACACAATTAAAAATAACGTTAACGAACGATGCCAAGATTGGTACCTACTGCAAACAAGCCATTCCAGCCAGCAAATACTTCAATACTATGATTGATGTGTGAAGTACCTACACCCAATTAAAGTTCCAGAGAAATATTTTGTCGGACGATAGAATATCGAGGAGATCAAAATGCACGAATCTCTTTGAGAGATCGAATCAAAAAAAATTCACCGAAAAGAATCGAATCCAATGTCCAATATACCTACCTAGACTCTTTTTCTAAGGCACACACTCACTTAGGCAGCGCGATAGTTGACCGTACACTCAAGCAAAGCGGCGGGACAAGATGTATTGTCGCTGTAGCTTGTATCACTCCCGAAGCATTAAGGCACCGCAACGAGGTAATGTACGAAGAAGCACCTGAGAGCGTCCACATGCTAGTATGATGATGGTATGATGTATGCATCGTTTCATGAGAGCCGAAAAAATCTTCGGTCGGATGAACTACTTGACATTTTGCTGGAAACAAAAATAACGCACCACTTCGTGCCGCTTAAGTATCTGGATTCACCGATAATGTAGCGCCACGCTGCAACGCGGTGGTGCGCCACCTAAGCGTACGAGTACCTTAAAGACGCGTCCACATGATGTCAAATGTCGATCGCAATGCCGATCATGGTCACTCGACATTGTCGATCCATGTCGGGTCGAATCGAATGCAGCCCGAACCAAGTCGGTACGAATAAAAGGAAGTCGAATCGACATGGTTAGTTTGCACATGTCGAAGCATGCTGTTTATTTATTTATTCTAGGTCTTAAGCAGCGTCCAGATTATGTCGAATGGTGTCGATCGACAAGGTCGATTGTGCGCTGTGTAGTATCTCAATATGGATTGGAATGAAGAGAATAACATAAGAACAGCTCAAGAAGACCTATATGAAACTTGGTATAATATATATTTTTAAAGTTTAAATTGTTGTCAGTTTCAGTGAATAAATAAAAAATCCCAAATACGAGTATACATGAATTTAGTTATACACTTCTTACCTTGACAAAATCTTGGAGCGCTTCTACTAGGGCATCACAGACTGATGGTACGATACTAGAGATCGTTTGCTTTGAAATCTCCCAGTGATGTGTATGAATCCCCAGTGGCTAAGAATCTTAGCGTTACTGCAAGGCGCTCGGTCACGGTTATAGCTTTTCTGAATGACGTATCTTTTTAAATTATTTTTGGTGCTATCATTCTTAACAAATTTTCAAAATCGGTACTATTCACTCTAAAAAAGTTTCTGAAGCCCGCGTCGCATCTGTATTCCAGGTTTAACTCATCAACCTCATCTGGCAGTAAATCCTTCATAAATTTCTGTGTATAATATTTTTTCCTACCATTGAAGAGGCTGGGTCGTACCCAAAATCTTCGAGGGCAACGAAAACGCTGTTGCTGGCTTCCAACAACTGCACTAATAATTACAGCAGCAGCTGCCACTACAGCATCTTCTGCATCACTCATAATTATTGATTATTGATATTATGGATATTTTAATGAAGCGAAACCAATTCAAAATATTTTCAGTTTTGATAATGGCGGGGCGATGTATCTCGGTCAATACGTTCACTTATACTTACGATGTGGACTAGTTGAAACTCGAACGTGTCGAATGAGATTTTCCGATCGAACTTATAATTAACTATGATTGCTCTTCTGTTAGACGAAGAAGAAGAAGAGACTGAAAGAAAGAAATAGAAATTGTTTTGAGATCTCATTCCATGCAGTATCCTTATGTCACTATCTATATGTGTCGGGTGACTACTAATTCAAAAGTTTCGTTTATCCATATCAAATAAGGAACGGGCAAACATACAACACGGCTCCACCCACTACATCAAATTTAGTAGTTGAGGTGCGCATGCGTCCAAGCAGCCTTTAACCTTCTATTCGATATGACTGAATGTGAGCCGATTAGCGCAGTTGGTAGGGTATCAAAACCCCGCTAGGTGCTGGTTTTTTTTTTTATTATTTTATTCCTTATTTTCTGATATTTCTATACATAGTTACACTTTGATCAACCGGGTTTGGGCCTGGGTTTTCTTGTTTTTTTTTTAGTTTCATATTTCTGATATTTACATATTTATTTCAATATTGTTATGTTACTACTAAATTTGGCAAAGTCTTGAGTCATGAGCAGTTGAAGGAACCGTGTTGTATGTTTACCCGCTCCTATCAAATAAAGATGCCTCTTGTTAATTATACAAACGCAGAACCGTAATGTACTTTGCACCCAGACACTGCATTCAAACAAAATAAATTTGAAAAACAAGTCCTTGCGCGTGCAGTATATGTTTCGCGGTGATATCGCGTTTGTAACGGTGTTCATACGTTGCCAGCACGCGTACTTCTGACTGCACAAATCGATCTTATTACGTTGCGTGCCAAGCTCGGAGCGTTCCGTCGCCTGTAAAATATTCTTCAAAAGATACTGATCAATGATCATGGCACGGTACGTCCCAGTAGTATACGTAACGATTTAGAGGGCGACATATCATAAGAATCTGTACAAAGAATAGTTTCTTGCATGTGTCGGTACCGTTTTGGTCATGGTATAGTGAGCGTGTACCATTAGGTATGCCTTTTCTTATATTTATGAAGTATTATCTATTCAAATTCTTTTTCTTCTAACTTTTATTAAATAATTTGTTGTTTCAACACTTTTATAAAATGTAGACTTTGCGTATATGCAAAATCCGGACCTGTTAGGTAAACGAGCACACAGATCGAAAGCCTCGTGCTTTGATTTCAACGGATTTATGTATTGTAAACGATTGCTTTATGCGATATTGGACACCATTTACATGAAAAATGTATCTGGGAAAACGTCCTCATACGAAGCTTTTGTTTTCGATACTAGAAAATATTGCTCCACCGCTGAACGTGACTGCCTCCATGGTAATTGATGACTACTGCTTTGGCGGCAAGCGAGGGAGGTGGGTTTTTGGAGAAGTGACGGGATTAGGATATATTTGGGGACACTTTTCTTTTTTTTACATCGCCATTGGTGTAAATTTCAACTTCGAGGGAAATTTCTTTTCCTTTGTTTCCCCTAATGACCTCCTCTAACACGTAGAGGAATTTATTTTAGCATCGAAGGGCTTACAATATCTACGTGAGGCAATTTGGAATTAATCATTCTAATAGACTTGAAACCGTTTCACAAAATGTCTGTATTTTCAAAATATCACAATGGAATCACAATTACTCACCCTAAATAAAATCTGATTACCATGTTATGAAAATAGATCAATAGTTTTTCGAAAATTGACAACATGCAAGATGGTACCAAAATTATTATATTGTCGTTAAGTGATTATTCGGAAGATGAACGACACTATGCAAATGAAGAGCCTATGATTCAAGGTCAATCTCGAAAGTATGTAGTTTGGCCTTAAACAGGTAATTGGTAATTTGGGTATTGCTGTATTAGAGACACTAAGTATATACAGTTGTCAGAACCAAACATGAGCCCCGGAAAATATGCGAACTAAGATAAGGTCATCGCAAGCAGCCAATCAAGAGCCAATATTAACGATCGTCCATTTGTAATTGTTAAATATAATCGAAATAATATGACCGAGTGATTTCATCAACATACCTCATTTTATTCATTTTGTATCAGTGTTGTCAATGCGAGGATGATTATCCGATATTTAGACAATTTCACTAATTTGGATCCAATAGTTTTTCGAATATTTGTAGAAGGGATACATAAAATGGCTATTGTTTTTGGGGATTTTCCATATTGACTGGGGTCGAAGACTTTATTTAGATAACCAATGTGTCCTTCTCGTAATTTTGACAAATTCTGATAGTTTGAATAGTGGGTTCGGGTAATTTTCATTTTTGCATCGGCAACACTGAACTATAACCAGTTAATATTTTGTTGCTTTCCATAGAAACTTGACCCTTCTTTTTCATGACATGTAGTTTGAAAATATATGCATTTAGGACAAACGGTAGTTTTAGTTTTGGTCCAATATAATTTTTTTTATTAATATTTAGAGTTACATTTTTAGAAAGATTGACTTTGTTTACATATCTCTTAACAGTTGACATTTATGGTATCGATATTTGGTTATCGATTCAAAATATCGAATTGTAACTACAAAAATAGAACTACAGCGACATGAACACGCCCACCAGGGCTCACGTTTGCTTCTGCCAACTGTACCTGCGTAAATATAGTTTAGAAAAAGAAATAAACTGCAATTCATACTATTGCATACTCTAAAGGACATCGATCAAAGTCTTTCAACCACTTTACAATGTCTTTATAAGGTTTGATCCAACCACAAATCACAAACTGATTTCCAACAATTTTCAAATCGTTTTCAACGCGCATGTCTATCAAATAATCCGATGCCAGATTAATTTAGGTTTATGGTTGGAACATCTGACAACTTCAGTCTGTACTATACCTTACTTACACACTGATCATTTGGTTATTCTTGCGTATTCTGAGATGGATGTCTTAAGAAAACTTAGAATTCTAGAAAAATAGACGCCATTCAATGATTCAACAGTCAACACAGACATAACTAAAATTATGTCTTTTTTCAGGAGAGGCTTCCAGAAAAATAATTTTCCTTTCTATTTCAAAGGCAAATTGATTGAGACTACTAAGTGATACATACAAATATTTAGGGGTTACTTTCACACATTCAGGTCTTCTCCATGAAATAACAGTTTCTTCCACTGATTAGGGTAAGCATGCCGTAGGGGCTATCTTACCTGTTGTATCAAAATGAGAATTGGTACTTAGTATCTCCGCATTCAAATATTTGGTTCTCTTGCCCTTACCATCTTATCTAATTGTGTTCCAGTTTGGATTTTAGGGATGTAGATACGCTCGAAAGAGTTCAATTATTTTTCTTGAGAAGAATACTGTTACCACCTTTAAATACTCCTAATTGTACCACTATAGTTGGGCTGGGGGAAAGAATTTTGTGATGAGGATTAATTTCATGAATATTTTAATTTTTCTTAAATATCTCAAGATTGCAAAAATACGCCTTGCAACATATCTATTTTTTGGGATCTTGGCTAAGACGACCCTGCTTTTTTTTACAGAAGTAGCCAAACTTATATATTAGATTCCCCGTTAGGTGTCGGGATTGCTGGTTCCGCAGTATATTTTCCATCTTTTCCTATATTCTGCTATCTTCTTTGCTTCCGTCCAAGAAGTTTTTTTTTTCTTCAATTGGGTCATCATCTATTTTCTAATTTCAGTTTTTTAGGCCTTCCTATTCTTTTCTTTCCGTCCCACCCTGCTGTGATGCCTTTTGGTCAATATAATAAGTTAACAATAATATTTAAATGGAAGACATGTATTCCCTTGAAGCTAATTTCAATAAATCATAAGAACGTTGAATCGTTACCTACATAAATGGAAGTTGGAAGGTCGCACGTACGAAGTCAAGTTCATAGCGCGAAATAAAATAAATAGTATTATTTATATTTACTTATGATGAACTTGACTTGTCGTATGAATATGCAAACGATAGTGTTTTAAGAACCACTATTAATATTAGTGTTGATGTTAATGTGAATGTTAGAATATGAATATCACAATTCATAAGTATGATGTATAGTAGTAAGTTTAAATAATAAATAGAACGTATCCCAGGTAGTTGTTTTATTCCTGTAAGATGACCCTCCGAGTGGCCAGCAGCACCATCAGTTGAGAGGCCGATCCACGTTGAATACCACCCCGCAACAACCACATTACATGGCGATCCTGCAAACAATTGGAATTATGTGAAACATATGGGTGGTAAAGCGACAAAACATGAGGTCCAGGAAAATGGCGTGGTCAACAGTAATTTTACAGTTGTACAAGAGGAAATGAAAGCAGATCTGGAGGTGAAGACTCTCATCTACATCATTGTGGTTGTTTTGGTACTACAATTTGTATGGTCTGTATACAAAACGTACAGAAGACAATTGAAGAGGGAGATAAGAAGAAATAAACGAAAACAGACTATACCTTTACTGTAAAATGAATTAAAAATTGTGAAAGTGTAAGAATCAAAAGTGTGAGTGAGCTTACAGATAATCATGAATAGTAAACAATGTGTAATAACAAATACCATAGACAATTAGTGATAGTAAATAAATTCGGATAACAAGTAATAAAAACATTGAGTGAAAATTAATTAACATGACAAACAACTACCCAAGTAACAAAATAAGCATCGAAGTAGATTTAAAATCGACTTTTGTGTCACTCTTGAAGCTAATATGCAATTAAAACCGTCCACTAGAGCTTCTACATGTAGCATTCATTACGTAATCGCTGCCTAAAGGGAGCGCGCGGTTTGGCCAAAGTAGATTTGAAAGCTTATTAGCAATTCAACCTGTAGGCCTCAATAGCCATAAATTGGCACCAAAACAGCATTTTATTAGATTTGATTGCCAACATTGGCTGTCAAAGCGATATAAAGAAGCAGGCGTTTAGTCCAGATATGGCTTTCGTCGCTATGAATGATCATGCGCAGTTAAACATTTCTCGTGAGAATGTAATGAAGTTTTGTTTTGGATAAATATTAGATTGAAATTGGAAATTTATGCCAACAGTTATGTAAGTGTTCACAAAAACAAACATCGTCAACTGTGATGGCAGATCTTTCCTTCAATATATATTATGACAATTATTATTGTTTTTGAAACTGGAAAATATCATTGTGAACCATTAGAAATCTCTGCAAACCTCACTTTTTTGTGGAATGTGAATGAAATACTTCCTGAAAACAGAGGGGTCAGTGATAACTGTGAGCAAAATATACTTTATAAATTAAATTATTTTATTATGAATTACGGTGTTGTCATATTCAATTTTGATACCTATCAATGAATTATATACATCTAATTGAAATTAAAGTTTTTTAAAGTATTTTCAGTTGGATTGATTGATAATATTATATGTGATGGATTAAATTGATTTATCTTTCCCAGATTTTCCGAAATTAGTATCCCAGTTACAAAACAAATAATGTTCTGAACCAGATTATTTGCATATTCTATATATAAAAATAGTATCACATACCTATCAATATATAAATATAAAAACTATGGCAACATTGCTCATTATCGTGAGCAAACGGTTCTTTTTCTATGCCAATACGAAGCTTTATGGAATTGAAAACTAGATAGCTATTTGTATTGCTTTGTGAAAGCTTTCACAATTATAAAGTTGGAGAAAAAAAAAATTATTGTGAGGTACGTTATGTTTTGAGTAATAGATTGTTTTATAGGTCATATTTTATTATTATTTCGTAATACAAAAAGGAACTCCTCCAAAGTTATTGAGACCTTAGAAAGTGGAGAGAAAATTTTGTGTGTTGCTCCTAAGGCATGGGATGGGAACAGCAGCAACAACAAATTTTTCACCAAGACGTAGTTGTATTAGCCTATTAAGAAAGAGTCCCACGACAAGGCCAATAGAGAGACGTGGTCCAAGAACCAGGGATGTGATCTTCTGTGTCTATAGTTATTTCGTTGTAACTTTTGGCTGTGTTACTACTTTTATGTACACGCCTGTAGTATAAGCACCTATTCGTCCAAATTTCCGTATTTTTGTAATTTTCAAATAATTTTTATTTCAATCTTTCTCTCCATGTTCTATAATGCTTTCTGGAAAATCATGAAACCTTTCAACTGAATTGAGATTCACAATCACATTAAGGTTAGCAATACTGTGGTTTTTTTTGGAATTAACTTCCATTTAAGGTCGAAATTAATTCCAATACGAAACTTTATAGTATTGCTTATAAATGGCACTGATTGAAGCACTTAAAGGCATTATATGACCACACTAAATTCCAATTTGGCTATTCATTTTCTTGGCATTTTTTGAAGTCATTATCTCTATTTTTTGGCTACTTTTCATGACTTACTAGCAATCATTGCTACTTGGTTGCAATATTTAGTCTTAAACAAGCTAAGACGTATTTTAAAAAGGCTGAAATTATTCTATAAAATAATTCATAGAATATGCTAAACTTTATAATTTTTTCTGAATTATATGCTTCGATCTAGCATCATTTGCTTGGTAAATGGAATGTGTTACTTGGGTAAGTTATCGTAGACAATTTTTAAAGACAATGGACATCCATTAATTTATAAATATATGTAGCCGTAGGTTAATGACATTATTTAATATTCATTTATCATGCATTTTCAGGAGATTTGTAAATTCATTTCATTAGGGGGAAAGGAAGTTCAACGGAATTTATTCTTTTCGTAAAAGGGGAAGGTGTGATGCCTTTTGGTCAATATAATAAGTTAACAATAATATTTAAATAAAAGACATAAATTCCCTTGAAGCTAATTTCAATAAGTCATAAGAACGTTGAATCGTTACCTACATCAATATAAGTAGGAAGGTCGCACGTACGAAGTCAACATCAGAGCGTGAAATAAACATAAATAGTTTTATTTATATTTACTTATGATGAACTTGACTTGTCGTATAAATATGCAAACGATAGTGTTTTAAGAACCACTATTAATATTAGTGTTGATGTTAATGTGAATGTTAGAATATGAATATCACAATTCATAAGTATGATGTATAGTAGTAAGTTTAAGTAATAAATAGAACGGATCCCAGTGCCAAAGGTAATTGTTTTATTCCTGTAAGATGACCCTACGAGTGACCAGCAAAACCATCAGTTGAGAGGCCGATCCACGTCGAATACCACCCCGTAACAACCACATTACACTGCCTCCCATATTTGTTTAACTATGTTAGGTATCTGCGTTCATTCTTGTCAGGTGTCCGAGCCATCTGAGTTGAGTCTGCTTTATTTATTATATTATATAGGATTTACCCTGAGTCTAGCTCTAATATCTTTGTTTTTCAATCTGTCTAGCTTTGTTACACCTTCTGTTTTTCTCAGTTTTTCCATACCCATTTTTGATTTTAGTTTTTGGGTGAGTATTCATGATACACTTCCATACGTTAAGGTGGGTACAAAAATAGTCTTATGAATCTTTATTTTGGTTGTTTTGTGAACCTTCCCTTTCCTCCAAGATACTTCTCCTATTGCATTGAATAATGAGATGTGTTGTATTCTGTTATTTACATCAACTGATTCCAAATTGCCATTACTTTTCAATATGGCTCCTAGGTATTTTAAGCTTTCTGAAGTCTTCATAGTGTATATATTTTATAATAATAGTTCAAATATCTTAAACGGGTGTGCTACCATCCAAATTAATAATTTCAATTTATAAGGATGATAGTTAACTATTTTCACGGAGTATAATTTTTAACGAGCGCATTCACCAAAATTTAAACGAGATTATGGCGAAGTCGCTAGCATCAAGCATTTCAATAAAAAAATAAAGAATTTAGAGTTTCCGATACTCTAGCAATTTAAGATGTCTCTTGGTGGAGGATATTATACAAGGTGATCAAGTTAGATTGGAAAATTCTGTCGTGTACCTAAATTGAAGCTGTGAACTTTATAAAAATGAATCGAGAAAAAAAATAATGAGCTGAAGTTTTTGATTTGTCTCCACAATCGTCTCAGTATGAAGAATCAATTTTATTCTATTGTTTTTCTTTTGAAAACTATGTTCTAAGAGAGATTTCATTTTCTTTTTGCAATAAACTCTTATCGTCCCTCATTAATTTCGACTTCATCCTAATTTACCTGAAGGAAATACTTTTAAAAGAAAATTGGAAATTTTCCAACCAACTTTTCCTATACTCCCGTTTCAATTATCTACAAACAAAATTAGAAAATGCCAACCAGCAGCTTTTATAAATGATTATTGGACTTAATAATTTTAATCAAACATCTTGAAAAGCAGTCAGCAGTTTTTGGTATCGGAGAAAATTTTTAATTAAAAATCTCATAAACCATAAAGATCGTGCGATGTGGAGGAAGGGGGCTAGGCAGTTGGGTGGAGTTTTGAGAAAATTTGCAAAAGAAATGAATACGCATGATCGTATAAAGATGGTGTGTAGCCCACGGAACTATGAATAAAATAATAATGATTGATTAGATTATTGATTGTTAATAGGGTACAAGCATAAATTTTGCTATTTGTGGGAATTGACGCTTTATCAGGACTCCTAACATCTTGCATGCCTATTTTTTTAAATATAAACTTTACTTTGAAAATCATAAAGTTTGAAAGTCCGCCATCAAAACGCGCTTTACGTCACTAATATGGCTGCCCCTTCCGTTGACGTCACTCGATTTGTTTACATTCTTATTCGTGTATCACGCTCTGAGTTTTTGTGACCTAATTTGTTTCTGAAAGCATTAAAAAACGATAAAGCCGAAAAAATTCGGTATTCCAAGTATTGCATTGTTCCAGAGTGTAGTAAATCAACGTCTATCAAAACTCCAGAAAAAATATTTGTTACTTCACCTGGTGGCGCAAGCAAAAATGCACTTATGAGAAGGGCATTGTGGTTGCAAGCTATGCGTCGAAACAAAGACGATATTTAGACAAATACTACTGCTTTTGTTTGTGAAGACCATAGTTTGAGGTTATGTACCTATATGTCTGGAAATCAACCATGAAAACATTATTTTCTTACGACCACACATCAAGTTTCCCGAAATATGGTTGGTATATATTATATATAATACATAGCTTTAATCGTACTTACGATAATGCATTAACCCCTCTTATTTCCTCTGAATTTAAGCAGCTGTTTGACTTCATAAATCCAAGCAGCATAAATTAGTCTACTTTGAGCTTCTAAAAGTTTAAAATATCCTCGGAAATATCGAATATTTATGTCCATTTCTCCACTTTACGTTGACTTTTAGAAAAAAAAAGCACACACAAACACGTAATGGTCTCAAACAAACATATAAATGAAATTTTACGTCGATGGAGCAATTAATAGTTAATTAAAATACAATATAAACAAAACTACACAGAGCCTGATGCAATACCGGCCATATTGACAAAAGTAAACAAATTGTATGACATCACAAGTATCATCGGTAGCGTTCGGAAATACTCGGGTGGTGGTCGGAAAGTGCATTGAAATTTGAATTTTATTTTGAAATTTTGAAGTAATTTCCAATGGAAACTGGTTTATTTCCTGAAATTAGTTATTTTTGATATCAACTTTACTATTACAAATTAATATCTAAGCAAATAATGAAATATGCGTGTACTCTATTAAATATTCGTTTATTAATACCCTGAGCTTTGGGGGAGCTTTGAACTACGCCAAAAATGACGATCCTCCTTTAGAAGATGTGACAAATAAAAAATTGTTCGATTTGGAATAATGAAGGAGTGGGGGATATTCCGTTTTTAAAGAACATTTTTATTTGAATACGATCTTTTGAGTTGATAGACTCCGTTTCACATAAGAAGAACCCACTAGAAGTCTAGAAGTGTATGCGCGTATACGACTGCAACTTATAGACTTCTAGTGGGTTCTTCTTATGTGAAACGGAGTCTAGCAGCGAAAATACAGTTCGATATTGAATAATGTTAACGTTATATACAAAGCAAGGTTAAAATTTTTGAATGAAGAGACAAAAGTTGGGAATGAATTACTGATATTATTTTTAGTCCAAAACATTTCTAGGGTATATTTTAGGAACTAAAATGATAAGACTTTCCGTAAAACTCGTTCCATGCGCTGGTGTAATTGGGCAGTGAAATTGTAATTATAATGGACATTCCATGAATTCATCATTCATAATTTTTTGCGGTTATCTATAATTTTCACGGGACTCTTCAGCAACTTAATATTTTTTTCAACAAGAAACAAGTCTACAGCAATAATTTTGAATTTTCAGCAGCATATATTTCGCGGACTGGGTGAAAAAGGATCAATTTGAACTTGGAGTGTTATGTTTACTTTTTTCTAATCCTATACTATAGGTTGTTGATTAAATGCCAAATTTCGGTTTCATAATAGTATACTCATTATAACACTGATTTTCATTATGGAACTCAAAAATTAACCAATATAAGTAGGCAAACCCAATATTTTCAGTAGAATGCTTGACAAATTCTGGGAGATTCGTGTTTCAGGACAGTTTCAATCTTTTGTGTTAGTCAACATGGTAGATATCTTCCACTTTTTAAAAGAAATTTCGTGCGACGAAGAGTTTTCTAACACACCTAAAATCGCTGAAAAGACAAAAAATGTATCCCATAGTCTATTACCTGCAAAATCAAAAAAGGTACATGTTAAATTTTATGGTTAATTTATGGATTGAAACGTACCGAGAGAAGTATTATTCCTTTTCGAAAACGTGCTTCTATAGAGCACTTTGAAGAACTCTAAATCAAATTTAAATCTTCATCTCTCTGGACACATCATCTATTTTAAAAATTTTAAAAACCCAACTTAACATTGAACATAAATGATAGCGAATATTATCCAAAATTGAAGGCCTCATTAAAAAGGAAGTCCGGAGGATTTAGCGGAAAATACTCTAAAACATGCCAGATGCTATTAAAGAATTGAAAAAAAAGTTGTTGGATTCAAATAAAATGTCTTGTTCGTAGAAAAAATAATATTTGCAGCTCCCATGTGATGGTTATAAGTACACTTGCATTAACCATATGAAACTTCTCTTCGGCTTATTTCGTATCCCGGTTAATGCTTGTGCATTAATAACCATCATCACATGATCGTTGCATAATATACAATTTTTATTAATAGGGATCTAACGGAACCTGCAGCTTAAACCAAATCTTCAAAAATCGGTTTCATCTATAGAAAACCACCCTTTATTTATTAATAAAGTATATCAAAGGAAGCAGCATACTTTTTTTCAGAGTAGCAAATTTCAATCGTTTAACAAAATTAAGAAATTACCATCACTTTTTTTCTCAATCTATCTCCGAACTTATTAATTTTAATTCAATTTTTTAGCGCAGCCAGAAGAATCTCGGCTTCCACTGGGAAAAATTTTTTTAATTAAAAACCCAGAAACGTTTCAGATCTCCACCAATAAAACTTCCCCAGATAACCTAGTGACAATCAAGTATTTCGATTGGGAGTCGAGGTTTTGTCGCAAGATAGAGAGCCTTGTTCTAATTACGCAATCAAGAGATTTCATTGGAGTCTTCGTTCATGATGGGCGTCACCGTTAGTCTGCTTTAATTACTGGCCGTTATCGTTAGAGAGAAAACGAGGATGATGAAATGAGGTGCGCGGTTACAGACTAAAAGCAGGTCGACGAACGCCTCGAAAAATATCAATACCGGAAAATTGTTTGATACAATTTATCTTCTTTGATAAACTCATAGTTCAACTGAATTATAATTCATGTGAAATTGTAAATTTTCAAACTTCAAACATATTGAAGTAATATATACCTACCTAAGTACCTATGAAGTCTAATGCAAAAATTCTAGCATTTCGAAGTTGGCAAAATTAAAATTTATCTCTTATAACAATAGAAATACTAGCATTGTTGACACGGATGTCCAGCTAGGCACTTTGCAGTGATAAGATACCGGAATAAGTTATTTCCACTTAAAATAGTATATTCTTCAACGACTGCAGAATAATAGCCATTCTACACAAGTAGAAGACTATACTTTCTCCACGACTAAAAAACAACTTCCAATGAGGATCGAACCCTGATCGTCCGCGCCAGAGTCAACTATTTTCACCACTAATAGAGCATATCTATTTTTAAAACTATTTTTAATCGAAGCCCCAACATTAATAAATGAACTTGATTTCGGGAGGCTTACATATTAAATCTTCACTATCGCTACTGTTGTCCATTTTTTTCTCTATATAATACGTAAAATTATAATTATATAATTATTTTGACGTTTCAAACGACGCGCTGTCAGAAGCGATTTGCGTTATTAGGTGTTTGACGTTTGGCGATTTGATTTATTCATTTTAATTCATTCTAGCGTGAATTCTGATAATAATAGAATGTGATTGGCCAACGGGAGTGAATTCTTTTTCATTATTCACTGGTGTGAAGAATTTATATCATTATGCATCTAAATAAGTGAGAATAATTTGTGCGTTATCATTTAGTCTCGGAGAAACACTTTTCTTGTGTGTGTAAGATATTAGAATAATGAAATTTGGAGTATGTTTATAAATATCAACTCCGGTTTTTGTACGGCGAGTGTATTTATGTATGTAGCAAAAGATGGAATTTTTTTTACATCCAGGATGGATGAATTTTGTAAAGAGTATGGTCACCGTACACTAACTACAGGCAAGTAAATTCACTTCGTCGATTTATGGGTTACCGAAAATTTCCTTATCCCTTCTATCGTCTGGCGAGTTCTGGCTAGTTTAAAGCATATTGAATGTTGTATTGTGATAACAGACGTGTAAAGCGCCAGAGACAAGATGTACCAAAATTTTCAAACGTTCAGACGCAAGTGAATGTACTTAAAGGTAGTTGGTGTACGGTGGGTTTATTAATTTTTTGTCATAAAACTTTTGCTAACCATTATTGACCAGTGACAAATTGTATAATACGTCAAACGACGTTGCGATTTGTGATTTAGAATATCATTCAATGGTTTTTGCATCGAAATTTATTCGAAACGAGAAGCTTTATGATAAAAGTCCCTCGTATAGGCGAATATCAACATTAAAACGATGTTTGTACAAACATCATTGAGAAAACTTCGCAATAATATTAAGGCCCGTTGGAGTATCGGATATTCCAGCTATCCAAGTATAGCTCAGAGATGGGAAAGTTGATATCCTTTGAAGTTTTCTCACCAGCAAAGAGCTTAAAGAGCACCCGACCATCTTGGCAGCCTCTCTCGCAATCTGACTGTGCAAACGTCAACAAACCGAATCCACTTTTAATATATTCCTGTGTCCACAATGCCAGCGTAGACACGATCGGAATATCAGATCAGCGGGGTCGAGAGAGCCCCACCGCCCGCCCGACCGTTACTCCCCGCGATCCATCCGCCCGCTATTGCTATGTGCTAAATTAAACTCTTCAGAATATATTAACATTTGGAGTGGGCGGGTTGAGGAATGTAAGAGGGAAGAAGATGTACGCGCAGAGACGTATCGAATTCTCATAGTATGTGTGTTAATAATAACATACTGGTTTACCAATTCCAAAATATATTTTTAAATATCTACATTACCTTGTTGATGATAAATGTGACAACGCTAAATATCCTTCACGTTTACAGAGTGTATTAAAATTATTTTTCGTTAACTTTCTAAGCAGGGAACTTTAGTAGTAGGCATTGCTGGTTACATAAATATGAGCCAATGTTTCAACAAAGGAAGATCCTCCTTGAGCTACAAATACTGATTGAATAATTTTAGTAAATATCTTGTACACACGACACTACTATTATATAGGTATTTGATTAAGTGACTACTGTAGGTAGAGCTTATTATCATCTTGCGTTTGAGGAGTTTCTTACAAAAACATCCATAGTCCTAGAATACATATTTTGCGCTAACTTACGCTTTCCATAAAGTGGAATACGCACCAACGATTCAGCAACTCTATTTCAGTAAACAACAGCCAGTTACAAGTGCCTAAAGTTTCCATATTTCTACAAAAATAACCATAATCCACTCGAGTTTCTATAAGAAAAGCCATAGTGCAGGACAATGGTTCTTTTTTCTTCAGGAAATTCTGTGGGTGGCGCTGAGAGAATTTGACCTGACATAATAAAATTATTATGAAGAACGTAAGTTCACAGTTTTGTGATGACTATTTCACTAGAAATTGATAACTGACAAAATTTGAAGGTTTTGAACTGGCAATTTTTTATCTTGCCGCGGCAATTTTTTGACGTTCAATATATCAAATCTATGTGTATAAAATTCTATCACTCTGTGATAAAATTCAATATAAAATCTTTGTTAGTTGGTTTCTAAGGAAACTAAGTTGTTCATTTATTTATTTAACTGTCTAAAAATTATTAAAACTTTCAAAAATCTAAATAAGTATTATTAACATGAATAATACAAGATTTGGAAATAATTCAATAAATGAAATAGAGAGTACAATTAAGCAAAGTATACCGCGAAATACAATAAAGACAAAAAAGTCTGCGTGGGAACAGTTTGGAATGTTTCTGGACGCACGTAATTATACGTTAGAAAAGGATACTTCTGAACAAGTTATAGCAAAAATTCTTGCAGATTATGGTTTTAACATGAAAAAAAGAGATGGAACTCATTATACTGAAGCTAGTGTGAAAACACTTTGGAATACGACTGCTCAAATGGTTCAGGAAAAATATTTTCTAGAATTTAACATTAAAATTGATCCATTTAAAGATATAACCTATAAATTTGCTAGATTGGCCAGGGATACAAAACGTAAAAAGCTTCAGGCTGAACCTGAAACCAGAAATAGAAGTTCTAACGCGTTTACCAAAAAATAATTAATGGAAATGATAGAAAGCTATTCTGAAGATAATCCTGATGGGTTACAAAAAAGTTTTTTCATTTATGTTCGTTCGAATTAGCATGGCGTGGAAATGAAGCTGCTAATTGTGATATTAATTACTTTAAAAGAGAATATGATAATAAAGGTAATTTTACTGGCAGGGTAGAATATAATCCAATCTTTTCCAAAACGACACAAGGAGGATCAAAAGCTTTATCTGGCAGTAAATGGCTGGTAAGAAATAATGCTAACAACAATTTGTGTCCCATTCGTTTATTTTTAAAAATTATTGAAAAAAGAGAATCCAATCCTTATCTAACAACAACAAGATTATTTTTAACAGTACATCCAAATTGGGAGAAAGGAATATGGTACAAAAATTCACCATTGGGAATTAATACAATTTCAAAGTGGACGAAAATACCGGCAAAATCAATTGGTACCTATAGACACAAAAAAATAAAAATAACTAATCATTCACATAGAGCTTCTGCAATATCTGCATCAGCAAAAGAAGGAGTTGGTGAACAAGAAGTAATTAAGCTTACAGGACATTCTTCTGCCCATTCTTTGAAACCATATTTACAATTAAATGAAAAACACCATTTCCAACTTATAGAGAATCTTCGAGAAAATAAAAATGAAGAAAAGAAATCCTCAGTTTCTAACTTAAATTCATCACAGGTTATGATGCAAAACAATCCTCAAAATATTGCTACAACGTACAATTATAATAATTGTACTTTCTACATAAATAAGTAATTTTTTTTCATAATGTTATTATTTTTTTGGCTTTGTATAATTGAAGTTTGCAATCAATAAAACGTTCAAACATATGATTTTTTAGTTTTAGTATTATATATGAAAATACCATAACAAACTGAAAATAAAAGAAGTGGGAGTCATAAAAATACTTGCGGATCAAAACAACATCCGTTCACACTGGATCTTGGGAAACAATTCACATTAGAAATATGAAAAAACTCCTTATCGAATTGACACTGCATCAGTTATATATACCGGAAAAATTCCAATAAAACCTCAGAAGCTAGCTTTTCTTCGAAATAAATCCTGGAAATGTTCGATACCAGCAATCTGTTCAAAAAACAACTAGAAGCACTGGTTCCGGTGATGTTGAAATCGACATCGACGATTACAGCATAAGTACTTAATTCGCAAGATGGTTAATGAAGTTTTTCACCTGCTGCTGTTTATTTTCTAAATTGATTTAGGTCCAGCCAAGTCCATAAGATCAACCCTTTCATTATTATTTTTTATGTGATAAATTAGGTCGTTAGTCAGTTGAGGAAATGATAAGATATAAGCTATCAAGCCCCCTTTGAAATACTTATATCAATTAAAACTAAAATAACAATATCATTGAGTTTTTAATATTCCCAAAACACAAATTTGAACCATGGCTGTGTTTGCAACAAAAGCCTCAACTATATTTTCTATTTCTTTGTGAAGCAGCATCTGCTTCTTTGACAATTCATGACAGCTTCATTGAGCACAGTTAATCACAAATTTCGTAAAAACCATAAATCTACGCCAATTTCCGCACCATTTTAAATGCAAATGATTCACTTTCTCGACCCCTTAGATCTAACGCTAACTAAACGCTGCTCCGTTTACCTGGCTCATCTCTTCTGTTAATCGAATTTTCTTGTACATTCCAAGTTATATTAGATAAGAATAGAGGTGACAAGATGGTTATTTGACCTATTCCATTAGGATCTTTCCAGATCTATCGCAGTCTTCTCAATTTGAATCACATCTTCCAGCTTGACTGTTTCTATATAGCCAATCAGCCTCAAGATTCTACCTTTTATGTAGTTTCTTGCCGGTAGTGTTGCCGCGAGACGAGACGAGACGAGATTAGGCCTTCTCTCGTCTCGTCTCGTCAGACGAGACAAAATGTGTCTCTCGTCTCGCTTCTCTCGTAATTTTAACCGAATATAGTAAAAACTAAGCTAAATTTTAACGCGTTGAGGTTAGGTTCTACCATATTTGACATAAATTGTGTGCAATATATGTCAAATATAACAGAACCTCATAATGTGTTAAGACTTTGCTTGGTATCTACTACAGGGTAGCCCATTAGTGCGACAAAGGTCAATATCTCCTGCACCAATAAAGATAGCAGGAAAACGTTTGACGAAGCTTATTAAGGGTTAAAAGGTGTCTGTTATAAAATTATTTTTCTCTATAAACGGTGCTCCAAAAAACCAGCACGGTAAAAAATTTCCATTTTTTAAATAGAACACCCTGCATTTTTTAAATGTTCAGATTCTATCCGCTATCCGCACTAATGAACCACCCTAGATATCAAATATGAGACATGTAAATTCAGATAATAGCAAAAAAATAAGATATTTTATTTAAAATACCCTGACGATGTAATAAAAAAGCTGGGAAGTTTTGCATCGCATTATATTTGTTCCTAAAAACCCAAGTGAGGTGACATTTATTATTTAAGTAGGTACGTACCTACTATTTTCTCACTTGGAGTTACTTTTCATACATCATTTTATCAACCTTTTTTGTATCTGGGTACCTATCTGTAATATATTTTTTAGTTCATTAGTAAATTTTATGTTAACTGTTGCAATATTTTTTCTGACTCTAGATAAAAATTAGGTAATTATTAAAATTAAAATTTATTATTTTTGAGAAGATTGCATTTTTCACCGTACTCTTATTTCGCATTTATACAGTGTGGTCATTTGAGTGTGCAACTACAATGATGTACGTTTCAACACAAATTATAGATAATCAGGAAATATTTAGAAATATTTTTAGAACCTACGCCTATGGTTGATTATATTTTTCCTGTTTTTTTACCTCAATTTCATTCTATCTCAAGCAAAAATTGAGATAATATTTTAAAAAGCCATAAGCCTACTAAGAATATTTTAAAAAATTTCCAGATAATTTGTGTCGAAATGTACATCATTGTATTTGAGGTAATAGGTAATATTATGTACTTAAAAATTAATATGAAAAAATCTCCGTATTTAAAAACATGAAGTTGACCATGATATCTCAGAGACTTATAAGTGATATAAAAAAAGGTAACGGTAGTTTATAAACATTAAAAGAATACAAACATTTTATTTCAAGAACGTTGTCCTAAAATTAAAACCTTTCGAGTTGAGAGGAATTAATTTTAGAGGTTTTTAACAAATCACCCGTATCTTAGGAAGTGGAAACAATTTTACAACGCGGTTAGTGAATACACACATATTTTTATTGTGATGATTTCAAAAATATATGCCTGTTACGAGTTATTTCACTACACATAATTTTATCCAGCGATAAAACGTCATAATAATAACAGGTTTGCAGTCGAATAACTCGAAAACCGTTGATCCAAATATAGACATTATATATATTTTTGCAAAGAGGAATAAAAGAATATTTCAAAAATCTCAAAAAATATAACGTTTTTTGCTCGTGAGAGATCGAGAGAGACGAGAATTTCTCGACGA
>CAJUYI010000205.1:0-19298 GCA_910591695.1 Galerucella pusilla | reverse complement strand
CGAGCAAAAAACGAGTCTCTCGTCTCGGCGGCAACAATACTTGCCGGTTACTTCTAATCTCGAAGTGGAAGAAATTGCACAGTCGCCAAACAGATACATTGATATTCTGAAGTTTCCTCCTTCAGGTGACATAGTCAGCACGCTTCGACTGTCAAGCCATCAACTTTGCTTGTCTATTAGGTTTACAGTACACAGACTACATAAGCCAATAGCACATTGATGATGATTATTGAAGTTTTATTGAGAAGCTAAGAAGATAAGAAGCAATGGGGCAGCCTACTGACGAAACGACTACAAGAGTTCCAAATCATTAAACCACGAAAGTGTACCAATACAAGCTAATCCAGGCTGATCTATCCTAGTAAGGAGGAACATCACAACTTTCCAAATGTCATTGATTCACCTTTGCGTTGAAGACCTTGGGAGCCAGGAAAAAAGATACCGTTGAGTTGCCATTTTCACAGATAACCAAACTGTATAAAAGGCACAAGAGACGGTTAGAAAGGCAACGGAAAAGGGGATTAGATGACAAGATAAGGTTTATCAATTCCATTCATTGGACTGGAACCCTTCTGTGGCGTCACAAAATTGACAATATGGACATAAGCGAGTGGGTGGCTCAGAATGGTGCTCTAGAATGGTAGAAAACTCCACCAGAACAAAGACATCCGGAACAGTTAATCAAAGTACATTCCCAAAATTCAAACAGCAAGGTATTGAACAACATCGTTTGAACTACTGAATGTATTCTCGCACCAAAACCTTAGCCTTAACGTTTAAAAATTTGGGATTGTGTGTCACCAGTTGCCTAAAACCTTAACCTTTTCTAGGAGTTTTATTCGTTTTTTATTCTGTATCAAATATAATTGGAATGCTTGAGAGTACTGCTACGAAATTTTTTTGCTAAATAGAATAATAAATTATTTTCTGATAAGTATATTAAATTTAAAAATAATTCAATTACGCAAATTTACGCTTATCGTCCCGTTGAGAAAAAATAAAAATAAAAATTTACACACAATCGCGTATATCTCGTCCTCGGCGTATTTTTCACAGAAGCGAACTGGAACATTGCGAGTCCATTTAAAGGTACAAAATCACGTTGTGTAGTCATTTTAATGATGGCTTGAATGGGTAATATGAAACAAGTCTTAGAAATTGGAGGTTCTTGTTCGGAATTCAGATGGGTGATGGACGTGTGACGTTCCATTGAGGACATCTATCGCTCGATCAGAAAAAATGAATAAAAAATATTTGCTGTGGTTGGATTGAAAGGCGTATGATAATTTTCATACATACTTACAATCGGATTTGGTATCCGAATAATTGTTTCAATCGTTAACTGTGTTGAGTTTTCTCTTTGATAAATACAGTCCAGTCATTTTATAAAGTTGCTGAAAAATCTCACACCAAGGCATTATCTTTGAAACGGATAAAGGGAAAGTTATGAAATTCCAGGACGATTAATTATATTTGACGTCAGTGCTCGGCGTACGGCGCCATCTTTATTTTATTGAAATGTCAAAAACTACATCGAGTGACGTATCACACATGAGCTTATTTCTTACTCTTCCCGATTGAAGTGTGACAAAAATATTGAAATTAATATTGTAATTTTAAACATAACTGGATATCACAGAAATTCATAGACCAAACAATCATTCAAGTTGCGTATACTTCATCACAATAAGTTATCAAAATGCTGGTTATTTGTTTGTTGACAACGATACAATCTCTCTTCGAAGCTACGAAAAAAACCGTTGATCGTTTGTGAACTAATTCCCTGCACTTAGAGGGATATATGCGATCGCATTTAAATCGTTAAAGTTATTAGGTCTGTTAACATAAGCGATGTCTTTCAGGTAGCCCCAGAGAGAAAAATCTAGTGATGTTAACCCAGGGTAACCAGTCGGCCACTTAATTGCACATCTTCGACCATAATCCAAATCTGAAGAAAAATTGTATTCTTATATTGCCTAACGTGTCTTTTAATGTGGAGGTGCGCCCTCTTGTTAAGAGTATACGTTTATATTAGGAAATAATCGATTTATTGGTATGATAAAAATATTCAGCAGCGGTAAGGTTGAATAAAAACTAAACTCGCACACACATTAACTTTTTATGGACGCCGAGAAATTGTTTTGCATCCTTATTCAATCTGTAGCTTTTTGACAAAATTGTAATCGTGCATCAAAATGATCTTCTGTCAATTCATGGAGATTTTGAACTTCATACGGATAAAAGTTATTCTTATGCCGAATAGTCTGTTTAGACTGACTACAAATACCATGCATGATTTCTCAGCTGCACTTTTCGGTCTACTAGACCTTGAAACAGTCTTTACATTATCAGTTCCGTTGAATGTGCTCAAGTGGCACTTGGCTTCAATTTTCTTCACTTTTTCTGGGTCCATTTTCTTTTATTCAATGTTTCGCTTTGCAAGTTGTGTACTCCTACTTTTTTAAGATCATCTTTTACTGAATTCAGCCATTTCGTTCTAGGTCTGTCCCTTCTCGCTTTGCTACCTGTTCCACCCATTGAAAATCTCCTAACCCACCTGTCCTCTGACATTCTGCCAACCATCTGGCCCTCTTTGCTCTTATTATGTTTGTTATCGTTGGTTTTCTTCATAACGCTAGCAATTTGTTATTCGTTCCTCTTCGCCAATCGTTCTCATCTGTTTTCACTCCTCCAAATATTTTTCCCAACATTTCCCTCCCCAATATAATTTATAGTCGGTCCTTTTCTTTTTTATATTCATAACCCATGTTTCACAGGCACATGTGAGTATTGTTTTATACATATATTCTGATCTTAGCCTCTCTGGATACATTTTTTGCTTTCATTATTTTTGAAAATATTTCTGCTGCCTCACCACCGTTGGATATTCTATTCTTTATTTCCTTTTCTTCACTTCTTTCTGCTGTCAAGATTATTCTAGGTGTTTCAATTTCCCAAATGTATAGGTGTAACCATCGCATTTCATATTCAAGTCCGTATTTTCATCTTTCATAACCATATTCTTAGTTTCCTTTTCATTAATTACCATGTGAGATTCCTTTGCTTTTTTCTCCAGCAATTTAAATATTCTCTCTAGTTCATTTTGCGTTCTCGTCATTGGAAATATCTCGTCACTATGGATCTACTTATGGGAGGACATTCAGGTTTAAAATCGTTGAAAAGATGAGCTACCTATTATCGGAACGTTTGAGATCACACATTGAGATTGTAATTCGTTGTTTGTCCGATAAATGTGCCGTTACTCTTAATTTACTTTTAAACTTCGTGCTAATTTGTAATAAAGATCAGTTTGACAATTCGACTATTAATAATGATGTGGTTGTCGTTGTTAATGCGTACTATTATTTTTGTTCAATTTTATAATCCTACAAGGTGATATTAGTACAATACAATTTGAGAAAGTTACTGAAATTAAAACTAGATGTACACCTAAGTAGTTCAGGATAACGGCACAATAAAGCATGTATTGATAGAAACGATTCGTGAGCGGTTCTGAAAAAAAAAAGGTGGGGTGTAGAGTGTAGCTAATGTTAAATAATAATGATAGTGGATTTTACATGAAGCTTCCCGCGGTACGGGCCAAGAGGTTACAGTATATTAGAGAATATTCAGGAGAAGGCGGTATCAACTTATAAAAACTGAAGGCTTAATTCTTGATTCACCTCTGCGTTGAAGAACTCGGGAGACAGGAAAAAAGATACCGTTGAGTTGCCATTTTCACAGATAACCAAACTGTATAAAAGTATGATTTTTTTTGGCCCAGACCCCTGGGTTTTCAGGAAAATCGGGAAAATTTCCAGTTTTCTGAGGGAAGACAGCAGTTCTTCTTCTGAGTTTTTTCGAGCAGTTTTTTCTCTTTACAGTAAAATTTTTCCCGGTCAAGCATCATACCCCATGAACGGACACATTCTGAACTTTCCTTTGATATGTGTATCAAGTATTTTATTTTGTGCCTTAAAAAAAATGTGTCTCTAAGTTTGTTGTAATGGATGCCTCTGCTATAGTGCGTGTACACGTGGATGCTTTCTGCTGCATTGTTTGTCAACAACTGACAATTTTACATGTAAACACTTTCTCTTTCGTGATTTTTCAAGAATAAATTAGTAGTATTCCAGTGTAAAAAGTGGAATTCAAGTCTTTATTAATTTTATTGTTATTATTAAATAATAAATTTTGAAATTTTTATTGATAAAAAACAGGAAAATATTGAAAATTCTGGAGCTTATTTTTTTTTAGCACACGGTGAGGTTCCATTTTTTTAATTAAGATCATTAATATTGTTGTGGGTGAAATGACATCTAATGATTTGATAAATATTGTTCATTCCTGTAAAAAATGGAAGTCGCAGAGGATTCTAGTACGCCCGTGTGTTTTATTTGTGATCAAGCTCTGACTGAAGACGTTACAACGGTTACCCGAAGACTAGAAACCCTAATAAATGTTAGCAAGACCAGGAAAGACAACCACCATTTGTTCCTGGAGAAGGTATCGTCTGTAGAAGTTCATCGCTTGTGTAGGAAGAGGTATTCGGTAATGAAGAATGGGAAAGTTATTCTCGCAATTTTAGCGTCTACTTTCAATTCTTTTCGCACACAATCATTCCTAGGATTGGTCTGTCCAATAAAAGCAGGCCAGGGTCTCAATTTCAAATAAAGCGATAACTTTTTGACCCAGGAGTGGGTAACAGATCAATCATTCTCATGTTTCTTTTCATGGCCTTAATTATTTCGCGGTTGCTAAAATGCAAGGTGGCGCCATCTACCATAGATGCCTGGAGGCCCAAACATATGAATTGGTGTATTTTCAGGGTCCCTCATCCCAGATTTTGGGCTAGAAGCGTCAGTTTTTAAGTTTCAGAAAACTGCGAAATTTTCACGCAAAAAATATTGGTGTAACGAAATAAATTGGGGGACAACTTTTGTAGTTAATGAACTGCTCTTAATTTTTTGTCGAAGCAAAAATTCTCTAGGGATCGTAGTTCGGGAGATATTGGCGAAAAACGGATTTTCGGGATCTCTAGAGCCATTTTCCGACCCTCCCACAAATTTCAGGCACCTGATATTTTGGGGGTTTAATGTACCCACTATCACCTGCAAATTGAAAAAAAAATGTCCTTGCTGGACCAGATGCCCATGTTGACGGTATTTTTCGCCTTCATTTATTGGACTAATTCACTATTAGTGGCACCAATTTTATGTTCTCGCTGGTATAAAACAAAATCACTAGATAAAGCCGAATCTGAAGATATCAATATAAATACAAGGGAGACTGAGTGTGGAAAGTTATTGAAACAAAGTTGGCAAAAAGAGATAATCACGTCTACCGCCACATCATTGCCAGTACAGCGGCATAAAAATAGTTTAGTCATAAAGTGAAAGAATCTACGATAATAAAGCTAAATGGCTCTTGACAATTTTATAATTGTGGTCATGCTTGTCGATAGGCGTGGTAATTTCACATTTAGACCAAAATTTTCCAAACAGACTACCCGTATATATTTCTTTTACAATAAAAAGTACTTTAAACATATTTAAGTAAGTGATTATGCAGGTGAAACTTAAAACCATTTTCTTTTCCATCACGGCCATATAAAACAACATTTTTCTAGAATATCTAATTTTATTGTTCGTTGACATTCGCCGTATCGTCTGCATGTCACAACACTGGGAAACAAGGCAAATCTATTCCATTTTTTCTCTACAGGAAGGAAGTAGTTAATTAAAGTTTTTTTGTTACCGTTTATTTTGAATTAAATTATGTTAGATCTGGTCACAAACAATTAAACACTATTAGAATGGAAATATATATATATATGTATATGCATGTCGTTAAACTATAAAAACGTTAATATGCCACTTTTATTTATTATGTTGATTTCCATTGCAAAATACGGTTGCTTTAATGAAATTACTTTGATTGTGGAAATTATACGGTTGTTTTCAGTAATTTGTATTATAAAGTAATTGTTTTAATGAAGTATTTATTAAATGTCGTTAACTAACAACTATTTTGATTATACATTATGTTAATGAAATTATATACATGTTTAATTCCTGTTTAACTATAATTCTTATAATATCATCTTTTTTCACTCTAAAATCTATTTAAATCAAAATATCAAACGTTAATGATGGAGCTTGGAATAGTAGATTTGACAATTTCATTGAAGAAAGATGGATAAAAGAGAATAAAGTCGAACAGAATGCAGAAAAAAATCAAAGGCTTTCAAGAATTAATGTCAAGGCAGTTGAGGATTTGTGGGAAGGAAAGGTTTGGAGTACATAGAAACCAGTTCAAGAAGTTTTTTCAATTTTTTAGCTTTTAAATAATCTTTTTACATACCTTAAGTGGTCGACAATGGGGTCAATTCTATAAAAAATGGTTAAAAATTTAAGGCAGTTGAAAAATGTGTTTTTACGTTCTGTTAATTGAATATAACCCAATTCCAATTCTATAACGTTAACATTGAAGGGATTCTTTAAAATAATTCATTTTAACGCAGATCGAACTTGATTCATTTGAAATATTTAACTCGCAAAATAGATCAATTATAATCATTTCTAACCTCTAATCTACTGAAGTGACAGTAAAGTACATAGTATATAGAGATGTTTAGGAACAAGTCTTTGACTATCACGCATATGTTCAGATATTGAATGTATGACTGATTGAAATAATATTAGGAAACCTCAAGATAGGTTTTCATGAACAAAATTGAACATGACTAAATAAAAATGACGAAAATATCCTAGTAACAATTTAAGACCAAGTGAAAGTATATACTTCATTCTTCCCGCCTGAGTCAATGAATGTAATCTTCCAGGAATGCAGGAGGTCTTCTTGTAGGTCTTATGTTATCGTAATTCTGCACGGAAGGTATGGTATCCGTTTCGGGTATTTGATGGTCAACTAAACGATTAGGAGGTGTTACAGCATCGTCAACACTAGTCCGTGGAACTTGAATAGCAGTGGACCTTTTTGGGAGTGGTTCATTCTTAGCAAATCTTTGTTAATCTTGAGCAGCTGAAGGAGAATCTTTTTCTGAAACTTGTACAGTCTCATACTCTTGGAAAGGGGCTAGATGTCTCAAAGATACGGTGGTTTCTCTTCCATCAGATAAACGTACTTGAGCATATTGAGGATTCACATGAACAAGCTCTATTTTTTGAACTAAGGGATCATTCTTGCTTGTCCAATTAAAGAGACTCTATTTATCGGACCTGAACCATTTTTTGGCATTGCCGAAAGCACTGCTACCTGGGCGGAAAGGAAAACATACACGTACTGGGCAGACATACCGGGGTTTTCTCACTCGAAGGCGTTCATTTACTACCCATCGAGTACAAAAAATAAGCAGATCCTGGAATGGAGCAGAACAAACCTACGCATTCTGACTGGACTGCTTACAGGTCATTGTAGACTAAGTTACTACCTAAAGAAGATGAGTCTGGTTCAGACCTCGGACTGTAGGTTCTGTAATTTGGAGGACGAAACTGCGGAGCACATACTATGCTCATGCCCAGCCTTGGGCAGGGTAAGGTATAATATATTCGGTTTCAGTACTTTGGAGCCGAACGACTTCGAAAAAGTATCACCAAATACAACCATGGACTTCTTCAGAAGCACAGGCTTGTGGGGTGAATTGTAATTCCTAGGGGTGAGCCACAATAGACCTAACGAAGGTCGCAGTGGAGGTAGCGAGAAGGCCCCATTCACATAGAACCTAACCTAATAGAATTGAAATTGCATCGAATTTACAGAAATTGATCAGCTGGGCTTCAACAATGCATGCTTTCGATCAAGAAATCTTGCATTGCACTGCAGGCTGTATTGCACCATGTCAAGGGGCCTTGAGAAAGGTTTTTCACACAACTTCCACAACTTTAACAATAAAAAGACAAAAATGTAATTTTTAGTTACTTTCCTGCTTATCAGAATAAATATTAATTTACCATAACCGTAAATACAATTTATCCTCAACAGGCAAAAACTTCAAGACGTTGTCAGATCAACTGGTAAAATTCCCCAATTTGTTTTGATGTTTACTGAAATTCCATCATCGTCTAATATTTACAAGTTTTTTTGGTGCTTTTAAATTCATTGTTTCTTTAAGATAAAAAAACAGTTAGGTATTTTTATAACTAATTATTCAGGCAAATCTGCAGTGTGTACCTACGTAAGTAATAGTATTCGCTATTTGTATTCATTATTTTTATTATTATTATTATTGTTACATATTCAAATGTGAATGAATTTTAGAGTTTACGACGGTTGTTGAATTAAATCATAATTATTTACCTTGTGGATGGTACAATATTGTAAGCTATAATACAGAAAAAGAACGTTGTGACCTTGTGAAATATACAGCGTGTCCACGGATGGAGTATCCTGTAGGTGAAAAATTTTTAAATATTAATTTAGTGAAAAATGTTATTCCTGATAAAAAGTTTTGCTTATTCTAAAACCCTATAAAATGAAATAAAATTCAAGTTTTTCAAAACCCGTCTCATTTTATGGCCAGTTTTATGAAAACCTGGAGTCTGACTTTTTGACATTTCTTCACATATTGGCTAATATCTTGAGAACCTTAAGATTTGCAAGGTTCTAGTCTACGCCATTCGATTCAGAATTGAATTTTCTATAAAAAAAGAGGAATTTTCCACATCGAAAAACTTTAGATATGGATTTTAGAATTTTCAGGTTTTGAAAAGTCCACACCAGAACTTATACTAATTCGCGAAGACTCATAATTTTGAAAATTCCTCTTTTTATAGAAAATTCAATTCTGAATCGAGTGGCGTAGACTAGAACCTTGCAAACCTCAAGGTTCTCGAGATATTAGCCAATATGTGAAGAAATGTCAAAAAGTCAGATTCCAGGTTTTCATGAAACTGGCCATAAAATGAGACGGGTTTTGAAAAACTTGAATTTTATCTCATTTTATAGGGTTTCAGAACAAGCAAAACTTTTTATCAAGAATAATATTTTTCACTAAATTAATATTTAAAAATTTTCAACCTATAGGATACCTACTCCATCCGTGGACACGCTGTATGTTATAGAACTGAGATTACATATTGTATCGGATCGATACAGATGTTTTTGAGATATCATGTCCACCTACTCCAAAACATGATTTGTAGAGCAACGCGATTACAGAAACACAGCAAACCCAAACAATGTTCGAGAAGGTGACACATTTACAACTAGGACAATAATACTATAATAGACAAACCCATATTTTAAATGAGTTTGGATAGCGTGACACCGGAGAACAATATTCAGTGAGCCAGTGAATATCATCATCCTATCTCCGGTTCAGGTGATGCACCCAGGTAATCCTAGAGATATTAACTGGCTCACCGATGGTTCCGAAACAAACCATGGTACCGGGCTGGTATGAACAGACCTAGAATAAAATATTCTCCATCCTCGATTGCCGCTATGATGATAATAATTATCATCATAGCGGCAATCGAGACAATCCGACATATTATGTCGGATAAAAAATTGAAATATTCACTGACAGCCAGGAACAATCCAACCACTAAGCTGAGACTGGTAAAAAACTGTAAAGAATCCTTTAATGGACTGGCAAAAGACAAGACATTGTCTCTAGAATGGGTGTCGGGACATGAAGATAATGCAGGTTATGAAGTGGCCAAAGAAGCTCTAGAAGGGACTCAATAGGCTGGAACCATTCTATTGAATCACAAATGATTGCATAAGAGGGGAGATCCAAAGCTGGTTGGTGGAAGAACATCAATTTATACGAAGAGTTTACTGAACAAGGTACACAAGGGGATTTGAACTTGGAAAAGAGACATTTGAAGACAGTTACCAACCTGGTCACTGAGCACTCTCTGGAACTGGACACAACTACACAAATAGAAAATCACCCACTCACATACTCTGCTTCTGTAAGAGCGGACAGACGGACGAAAGCACTTTTAAAATAATGAAACCGTTACAAAGTCCCCTCAGTTAAACTGGTGGCCTATATATTATGGAAGACACGATCCTTCTATAATGGAAGTAGTTAATATGGGAAATGGTACGGAGATTTACTTACTGGGCTGTTGGGCACAATACAATGTTTGATTCCTATTTTGAGTTACGATTTATCAGGAGACGGTAGGAATAAATTTAGAGGTACCTTTAAGTAAGAAATAACAAGGCGATAACTGTAAGTGGCCCTTAATCCAACTAGTCTCATAAATTAACACATCACTAAAAATATTACAAAAGCCTATGCACCGCCACTGTGTTCCAACTTTAGTAAGCCTGTATGTCCAATAAGCATATTTATTATAAGCTGGTCAATTGTAGTATGTTTTTTTAGCGAACTTTTTAATTGAAAATTATATTTACAAAAAAATTTTATTGTTCTCTATTTCCGTGTATAATTACCTCACATAATTTTTGAGCGTTTAATGTTATTGATGCTCTAAACCTTTCAAGTGAAAGAATCAACGGTGAAACCCCTCGTTTGTTATTCGCATGTACTTTTCATTATAAAACTAATAAATAATTTATTGTCTCCCCTTCCATCTCCACCTCCTCGCTCTCTCATTCCGCCCTTGTCTGCATGCACGGTGGACATAAGCAGTAGGTTAAAAAGAAGAAGAAGTCTCATCACATCTCCATGGTAACGAGCTAGCCCGTGGTTCCGCAGCCGCTTTCTTTTTACTTCCTCTCTTACTACTTTGCATCGATCTTTAAACTGTATGTGTGTATATGTGGAAATCAGTCGTTCACTCCCCCGCCCTCCCTATATTCCCCCCTTTTGCCGCCCCTTTGTCCTCAGGTTATGAGTGAGGTTTAATTCTCCCTCGCAAAGAAATGCCAGAATTTCAAGCTGAATTTCTTGTATAAATGGGTATTGATTCATTGTTCTTGTGTTCAGTTTTTTTAGATTCATATATATTTTAATTACCTACGGTTATACTTACAAAGGGTTATTGTTAAAAATTTTATCTACATTTAGAAAATATTTGAAAATAACTACTTTGAGTACTAATAATTCTGAGTTTTGAAATGTGAATATACAACTACCTACAGGACTCATAAAACAGAGTGGTCTATATTTTCTATTGAAAAAGACAAATACAGTGCGCTGGAATAAGTGTTATACCCCGTCTTAACCTTCTTATTTTCATATAATAAGGAGAAAAGTGGAACAGGTCAATTTTTATAATAATCCCATTTTTTATAAATGTGAGCTCTTGAAACATTGAATCCAATGATATATGTTATAACATTTTGGTCCCAGAATTAGCAAGTTATGCGTGAAATAGTTTTAATATTTATTTCAATTCAAAAAATATTGTAAGCTTGAGTGAATTTTTCTAACGGTTGGAGATATTTTCTTATTATTTTATTAAATTGTTAGTCAAACAACCGAATTTAATGGGCTGAGAATAATACTTAAATAACAAGTACAAAAAATATGTACAATTTATACAATGGAAGACATATTAAAAAAATATGTAGGTATTGTATATTCCACTTTAAGAATTTGCGTTCCATTTCTACTCATAATCCACAAGTATGAATCTAATTATATTCTTGATCGCTATCCTCAAGAACCCAAACAATTCAATTCTCATCCGAATACAACTGAAATTACAGGTTTTGTCCTCTTACAGATTTATTTAGCAATAGAATATATTTTGAGTGAGTTTTTAAGTAAAATTGAAGATAAATGCATTCAATCAATTATTGAAATTGTCTTTTTTAATTAGATGGTAGCAATTCTTAAAATTTTATTTCAAGTGAGCTAGACCTCCTAACGAATAATTGAAATGTTGAAAAATGAAAATTATTTGAAACTATTTTGCCCCTTTGGACCTCAGAGCTATCGATTTTTGTTAAAATACAGAATTTGGTTCATCATGCTACAAAAATTAAGTGGTAGGTATTAAATCCATTTGATAAGCAGTTGTTGCCACAGATACAGTAAGACATTGGGGCGGATGTAATTTGGGCGCCAAAAGATTAATGCACTTTTTACAACATGTAAACTGGGCGCCAAGACCGAAGGGTCATTTTAATCCTTTGTTTACTTTGGGCGCTAACCGACTTAAAATAAGAAATAGAAAACTAAAAAAAAACTAGAAAACCCAGGCCCAAACCCGGTTGATCAAAGTATAACTATGTATAAAAATATTAGAAAATAAGAAATAGAAAACTAAAGAAAAAACAAGAAAACCCATGCCCAAACCCGGTTGATCAAAGTGTAACTATGTATAAAAATATCAGAAAATGAGAAATAGAAAACTAAAAAAAAAACAAGAAAACCCAAGCCCAACACCGGTTGATCAAAGTGTAACTATGTATAAACATATCAGAAAATAAGAAATAGAAAACTAAAAAAACAAGAAAACACAGGCCCTAACCCGGTTGATCAAAGTGTAACTATATATAAAAATATCAGAAAATAAGAAATAGAGAACTATTGGGTTTTTCCAAATATTGGTGGTTAAATTATTAGGATAAGAGTTATTTTATGACTCGACCTACCTGCACTTCTTAGCGCCTGAAATACATGTCGGATTATCTACCCTTCTTGGTCAGACAGGTAAAGCAGGATGGTTAGCGCCCAAATTACACCCGTCCAGACATTGGCATCAAGAATAATTTTCAGTATAACATTCAGATATAACAAATGTGTAATGCAAGAAGTACAATTCTGAATAAGTTTAACTAAGCAATACAATCCTATAGGTATAATTTCAACTTAAAATACCTACCCAGCTAATGGTGTGAAGAAAAAATTAATCAAATTACAATAGATACATAACCAAAGAAAATTCTAAAGTCACTAAAATAGTTACTTATTCATTATGAATGATCTTGATTTCAGAAAATGAAACAATACCTCTACCTCAACATTTTTCAAATTTAGGTTATCAATATAGGAGACAAAATCGATGATTTTATTGATATTCCGAAACTTTAAAGGTCCCATACAGATGTACATTGGACAAGTTATGGTTAGGAATACACACAATACATAGGTACATTTCTTTTTGATGGAGATTACAGATAGTACACAGTTCTTGCTGATTAATTTTGTGAAAATGTCGTTTAAAGTAGGTAGGTACCTATAGTTGGTTTCACGCTAAATGATATTGGCTAAGATAAAATCAATTAGACCCTTGAGTTGTGAAACCCGAGAATGCTCATCATAAATGTAAAAGGACCAGATTGTATAGGAGTAATCTCTAGGTACACTATACAGGGTGCGGCACTGAAAATGAAACAGATATTATCTTTAAGACAAATTTTTTGACCTGGTAGTTATGGAAACATAAACGCTTATTTTTATTTTACGAAAACATAGGCGTAGTAAGTTTAATTTTATTCCAAAGGTAATTAGGTATACATTAAGTTGTTGAATTTGGCTTTCACAAGAAAATACGCTCATTTGAACTGTCACATGTCATAGTGTCGAATTCCTTACAATATTACATTTTCTATGATGTGTCAAACTTAGTACTTTCCCTATTTTAATTTTATTGGTAATATCGACAGAGGGGATGGGGGATAGTTGAGGATATGATCGATAGATGCCTCCCTTGAAATGAAAATCGACCTTTTTTTGCATTTTCTGTGAAAAAATTTGTCTCAAAGATATGCGATCTGTTTCGTCTACGCACAATGCACGATGCACAATGAAAAATCCAAAATACTGGAATTATAAGAAAATGACCTCTGCATCACAATAATATAAAAGCAGGTAACTAAACAAACACTGCACTAAAAATAGAATAGGATTGTACATTTAAATAAGTTACTTGTAAATCTCTTACAATATGCAAAATATAATTCAAATTTCTTGAGTTCGACCCTGTAGCACATTTGCATCTTTTACTGGATGATTTTCTACACAATGGGATTAAACCAGGTAGTTTATTGCAGTTGATAAGCCAATACTGTTTAGCGTGAAACTTATTATGTAGTATAGAAGAAAGTCTGGTTCATGCGCCACAGTTCTAATAAAATTTATTGGACATTTTAAATGCAAATACATTTTAGTACATCTCATGGTCAAACAATTATATATCGTTGAATACCTGAATAGTAATGATTTTTCGACACAAGTTGTCGAAATATTTGCAATTGGTAAATTCAAAGGGCTGTAACTTATTTTGTTTGCACATTTGAAGGTTCAACCACAATATGTGGTTTAATTTATAAACCACCTTTTTGTCACCCCTTGTATGTCGTTTGAACTCTTGAAAAACCTAGAAGCCAACAAAAATACTGTTTTTAAAAAACTTCCCTAGTTAATATTTTTCATTGTTATGGGAATATTATACTCCTAGTTTAGCTTAAAAAAACCTTTGCTCAGGAGCAAGTTAGTTAATATGAATAATTTTTCAAAATTTTCGAAAATATGCAAGCATTAATTTATCGATCGATCCTTGTATCTTTAACCTTGGAAGAATGTATTTTAAAACATTTTAAAACAAACCATAAAAGTAAAAATTATCTCTTAACAAATTTTAAATACCCGTTGAAGCAGTTACAATAATTCAATCACGACTTGAACTCTACCCCGTTTGAGAACCAACAAAAATCGAATTCCTGGAAGAAAAAAAAGAGCAATTCAGTCCGCTCGATCCTTGAAAAAGTAATCGAGGGGACAATATAAATATTTTGTTTATGCATTCACAACAAAAATTATGTTGACAAGTGAACAAAGGCGAGATAAGCTGAAGGGTAACCTCGCAAGTTATAGCTAACCTTTATTACAATTGACCACGCGATTGTAACAGCATCGAGAATACCGGAATTCGTGGATAAAAACCAGCTGGTCGGCTGGGTATAGACATACTACAGACTGGACGCCTTTTTGTTTTTATTTCGCTGTTTGCATAGATCTTTAATCAAATTTTTCTGGTGTTCTGTTAGCTGTCTTTAAGAGAATGCGAATATTTATGTGTATGTAGTAATTCGTATTTAGCAGAGCACGATGCTGGATCTCGAAAAGTGTTTAAAACATTTATATGTATTCGAATAACACGGTTACGTTTCAGAATTAATGAACTTGAATGATACTTCAATAATAAGTACAATTGTTGGGTGGATTATGCGCCGTTTCTTGAAGGTAAAGACCACTAAGGAATCATTTTAGCTATTTGTATACGTCAGCCATTTTTCAGTTTTTGGTATGCATCACAGACATATAAAAAACAATAGACAGAGTTGTTTACAAAATGTGTATGTGCCAACATTAATTCTTACTTTACTACAAATTATTTTGTAGTAACGCAGCGTTGCCAGATGAATAATATAAAATTACTTTTAATACTTCATGTTTGATACTATTATATAATATTTCTCTACAAACAGAATATATTTTTGCATACATATATTTTTGCATGGAAATATGTGTGGAAATTTGTTATTTGTTGAGTTTGAATCTCTTAAATTTTATATTACATACATAGTATAGTATAATTTTCCGCTCATCTTTTAAAATTTTGCCAAGTCCGGCAACGCCGCTAGCAAAATACCCCAACAAGCAGCCGCCATATTCCAATATCATTTCATTGATATTTAAAGTGGCGAGTACTGTGTTTTTGATTTATTTGCGTGTATTTCACCTAATTTAGTATTTACTAGTGAAGCAGAGGTGTTAAAAAATTAAAACTATGGTGAGACAATGTGTGGTGTGCCGGAAAATCGACTATTTGAACCCTAACCTATATTTTCACTGGTAAGTTGTAGTAAATAAGTTAGTCATAGGCGGGTATGTGAAACCTTTTTTCACACAATCTGAATTGGCATGATAAGGAGAGAATCGGGTGAAATTACCACTCACATACTTACACATATTTAAGCAGATTGTAGAAAATAAACATAAGATGCTGCACATACCTATATATAAAAAAATGTCTATGATGCTTACCTATAGGAAACATTAGACAAGTAGTTCAGGAATTTGGATAGACTGAGAGTTTTGAGGTATTAAAAACTTCATGTAAGGCTTGCTTTGATAGGCAACTACTTACTGTACCTGTTGCATTTTGTATAGGTGCTAGGAATTATGTAATTTTATTCCTAGCTATAATTTACAATTTACTGGTGGTTTTACCTCATATCACAATACCTCTACTACAACACTATTATCTTCAGAAATCCTAGTTAGTAGTAAAAAATGGGTAAACAGCTAGCCACTGTTGTGTACCTATAATTTTCCAATGATTTCTTCTAGTTTTCCGGTAAGCAAAGCTCGAAGAAATACCTGGATGGAAATACTTGGATTCCAGCCAGATAAAAAATTACCAAAGAGGCCAGAAGTATGTTCTGATCATTTTGAAGGAAATGATTTTACACAAAGGACCAATGGAACAAAAATGTTAAGGAGAGATGCAGTTCCTTATTTCGCAATCAATGACTTAACTTTGACGATGTAAATACTTGTAAAATAAATATGTATTATTTTGTAATTATTTTCATTTCATAAACCTCACAAGAATTTGTATTACCTAGAATAGCAAAATTAATATAAACTACAATATACATTACTTTTACTGACAATTTTGAAGTTGTTTTAAAAAATGTGTAATATTCTCCTTTGAGCAGTAAATATTTCAATGTGATAGTTAGATAAATTGTAATTTATTGTAACAAATTTTAATATTTATACTAATTTTTGTTGCACAGTTGTTTATTAAGTTTTAATTTAAAAAATCGAAAATATTGTGAAAAAATTCCCGAATTGAGTCTGTTCAATCATTCGCCCCCGTTATTTCTCCGTCTATGGTGTTTATCTGTCGGCCGCCATATTCCAACAATGGTCATATGCTTTGCCTCTTCACCGCCCCTGATCATAACAATGTTGGAGTATAAACATTTCGTATTTTATGAATGAATAGCTCTGTCTATTATTTTTTATATGTCTGTGGTATGCATATATGTGGCTCAAAAGTCGTTAGTAAATATTTTTCTCCACGACTAAATAATAACGCACAAATTATTTCACTCTCGTCAGCCAATCACATATTATTATTAGAATTCATGCTAAAATGAATAAATCAAATCGTCTCTTTAAAACGTCAAATACCTAAGAACGCAAATCGCTTCTGACAGCGCGTCGTTTGAAACGTCAAAATAATTATAAAATCATAATTTTATAATTATAAGAGAAAAAAATGGACAACAGAAGATAGTGAATATGTACGCCTCCCGGAATTAATTTCATTTATAAATGTAATTGAAAATATGAGTTACGTAGGTATATAAAGTGTGGAAACCACTTATGGAAGAATAGTATATTCTTCAACGAGTGCAGAATGATGGCTATTATTCACGCGGATGAAGTTTCCAAAACGAGGGAGCGCAGTGAGTGAGTTTTGGAATCAATCCACATTATTTACCGATTTAAAACAATCCACATTATTAACCGATTTTGTCTGATTATTGGCGTTTTTAGGCAATTTTTAGGTATTTATGATAACATTCATGGGCGTAGCAGGTTTTGTTTAATATACAAATGCGTCTAATAATTAGTTAGTTTAGTTAGTTTAGATTTTTGATAAATCCATATTTAGCTAATTTAAAAAAGTACCAATATTTCAAGTGTAATGAATTATTAATTTTAAAATTTCACCCTATATAATTCATAATTGACCATACATTATTTAGTTTGTTGGAATCGGTTCATTAGAAGGATTTAAGAGATGTGCAAATATACAGGGTGTTTCATTAAAAAAACAACACCAACTATGATATACTTGCGTGAATCACCCTGTACATTTAAATTTATGTTTACATAACGCACAACTCAATTCAAAAGTTGACATGTCTCGGCATTTTTTATAATTTTGTAAAATAATGACATAAAGAATTTTATTCCATAAGTGGTTTCCACACTGTATATATTTACTCTTTACGTTTTTATAAACATGTTCTATAGCCTAGTGGTGGTCGACTATGGCACGGACGATCGAGGTTCGATCCTCTCTGGAAGTTTTTCTTTTTAGGGTGGGTATTATAAAACTATTTTGACATATAACTAAAAGTTAACTTGTAGAATGACGACACATGTTATAGTTAACTTCAAAATGGCGGAGTTAACTTTGTCGGGTGGAAGAGGTATCGATTAAAGTTAACTTTATGGTAAAATCGGGTTTTCGTGATTTGATAGTTGCTCTGTTCTGTCGGTTCAGTCAACAATTTGGCATTTTTAACCTTTAAATTATATTGTGAATATTTTGATTGCTTTTACTTTGTTTTCTTTGAATTTTGCAATGTTAACAAACGATATCCAAGATATTTTAGAGGAACTTTTAACCGACGACGAAGAAGATGCTATGAATATTGTTGAAGGCACTCCGCGACGAAGGATATTTTGCACTCCACCATGTCCTTAAATTCTTCCACTAATGATAGAAGAGATTCAATTTCATCATTAAAAAGTTTATGGCTCGGCTATACATTCAGACAGGAACAAATAAAATAAAAATTCGACTCTGGGAACGAAATAACAAATATACCAAACAGACATCTCAAAACTAGACCATAAAACTAAAGTCAAAATGCCAAAACTCTAGGCCATAGAGAATATTTCTCTATGCTCCAGGTTCTTCTTTTTTTTGAAAATGTAACTTTTATAAAACTGACATTTTAAAACCTGAAGTTAACTTGACAGTTAAATTCAAAGTTAACTTCAAGACATGTTTATAATACCCGCCCTTAGTCGTGGAGAAAGTATAGTCTTTTACTTGTGTAGAATGGCTATTATTCACTTGGATAATTCCAAAACTCATTCGCTGCGCTTGCTCGTTTTGGAAACTTCATCCAATCCATAAATTAGCCATCATTCTGCACTCGTTGAAGAGTATACTATTCAATCATTCCATCTAACTATGCACGTGTATTTTAAATTTTATACCTACTCTCTATTATTGTGGAGCGGCTTCTGATCTGATCTCTCACCGAATGTATGATGGTTGGTTGAAGTGTTTTCTCAACAGAATTATCTCAAATTTTATAACTTATGTTTAGCCATTAATGGGATTGACCAATCAAAAAATGACCGACGAAGGTGGTAACCAAAAAAAAATCTACTACCATGATAATATGAACTTTGAAAAATGGTTCAAAAATCAAACTTATACTCAGTTTAGAAGAACCCAGTTTGATTATTATGATTATGATTATCAGAGATTTTGCACATTTAACAACGTTTAGTTTTAAAAGATTTGTCTGTAGTAATATCACAAGAGAGTGAGGATAAATTGGAAATAATTTGACAGATCTTA
>CAJUYI010000204.1:203800-218941 GCA_910591695.1 Galerucella pusilla | reverse complement strand
CTGTAAATATAAATTAATTGTAAATATAAATTAGAATAAACGTTACAGTATATTAAAATTTTACGTAGATTTTAGAAATGTATTAATATACAGGGTGTTCCATTTAAAATAACAAAGTTACAGTCGACTTCCGGTCTGAAGTCTGCCATCTTTGAAAATATTTTAGTTGAAAAGATCGCATCCGAAAACCGAATCGTAGAAATTTTCATGATTTCACTATAAGTATCTTGCCATATACAGATAGTTTTAACTCGTCGTTACAGAGTGTCAAAGATATGAAAAATTGAATGTTTTAATATGCTTTAAGACGTATATATAAATTGATTTGAAGAATATCTGTGAAACACGCTGGGAAACACTATTTTTCGTAATTCGTGAAAAATTGTGCATTCCCAACTGGTTGCACAAATAATATTATAATATTGTATTCCTCAATGGTTTTCACGTGAAAAACGCATAACCTATAAGTACGTATAAAAAATGTGTAGTTTTCAAGATACTTAATGTTTTCATGAAGTCTGCAAGACCACTTTTTAATGATGAAAAAAAATATTTTTTTTCTTGTATTTTTTTAATAACTACCAAACTACTACTAGTCGGAATATGTAACAGGAACTAATTTGTAAAACAGCAGATGGCATCTAAAACATTGGGAGAAGATTTTTGGAAATACTTTTCCAAACTGGTGATTTTTTTTAACAAAATAATTAAGGACAATATAAAGTAACATAATTACAAAGTTGAATAATATCCCATTCAAACATAATTTTTTACTAAGCAGCCAACAAATTACAAGAGATGGAACAGAAAAAAATATTTTTTCAAAAATTTTATTATTAAAAAATGATCTTGCAGACTTCAATGAGAACATTAAATATCTTCAGAACTACAAATGTTTTGATATGTAAAGGTTATACGTTTTTCAGGTGAAAACCATTGAGGAAAACAAAATAAAATAGAAATAGCTCCAAATGACAGACAGTGGCGTAAAAAATGGGAGGGGTAAGGTAACAAATTCTTCCAAATGTGCACCACTGGATTAAGAATTGAAACATGTTTTTTCTTCAAAATATGCCCTTTTGCATTTAAAAACAACCTGCCAAATGTAAAATCAATTTATCCGTCCATCTTCAAGTTATCATATTCCAAAATTTAATTTTTCATAACATTGACTGTAAATAGGCTGGGCCCCTCAATCCTTATATTTTGTCCAATTTTACGAGAGGTATCTACATGCAAACGTTGTAAGTGTCATTTGAAAATAACCTGTATAACATTTTTCTTTCGCTTATACCTTATTGTATCATATCCATTGCAAATAGACTTTGTCTAAATATAGCCCTACGCAATGACCTTCAGCTGTGTTTGTGATATTTTCATCAATAATCCCATAATTGGTTAATATATTCTATTCATAGTCATATGTCTTCCACTGAATAAGATCGTTATACATAGTTAGAAAAACTCTAGGACTTACGGTTTCCGAGATATGGTATCTCGTTAGGTTAGTTTAAAACCTTATGGGTGCTTCGTCACAGATGTGCAAATGACCAAAATCGGTACAACGCGGCAAAACCGCATGCATAGCAGTAAAGTTAACTCAACAACTCAACTTCAAATTATTGAATCACTTAGTATAACTCGATAAATTTGTATTAACTATAAGTTGATAATTTCATCAAAAGCGTTCACACATATTGTCCCTCACTATACAAAGGAAGTCATAAATAGTTATTTTCCTAACTAGTGCGGAAAGTGATACTTTCCCGCACGCGACTGCAGTTGTGCAAGCGGTTAAGGGCGGGAAAGACACTTTACGCATGAGTTAGGAACATCATCTTTTCTACGACCGTTTATAGAAAAAATTATACCAACCTATTTTTCAAAAATTATTTTATTCCAACAAACATAATAATCTACAAAACTTTCACCAAAAACTACTAATTATTATAAATATTGATATTGAAAACACAATTAGTTGCATTCTGGAGATTAGTAAGAATTGCCGGTCCAGTGCAGTTATTCGGTCTCAACTGGAAGGTAGATGACGTCGATGACGGTGACGGCAACGGTCTTAAGTCATTTGCTTGACAGATAATTTTATTCGATATATTTTTCTTCTGATTCTCGGAGTCCTCCAAATAGCCCTCAGCGACAGTAGTAGACTTCCAACCACCGAGGCGCTTTATGTTGGTTATTTCTTCGCCGGAGTCTGCTAGGAAAGTTGCCGAAGAACGTCTAAAACTGTGTCCTGTATAACGTTCCGGGTTAGGTAGGCGTAAATATGCAGCAATCTCTGTTGGCATCCTACCAAAAGTGTTTACGCCAACGCATTGAACTGAGCATTTTCCTTTCTTATAATGAATAAAAAATCGGCGGTGCGGAGTGGTAGGTGGTCGTAAATTTGCGTACTTTCTGTACAGCATCAAATAGGTTCCATCATTTATTTCTTCAGATAAAACAAATGATCTTGGCGAATGATTTTTGGAATCAGAAATTTTCACAACAATTAGGTTGCCTTTATCTTGAATGTCGTCGACAGTGATATTTACAAGCTCCGATCTGCGGAGAGCGCCAGCCAGTGCAAAAATGGTACTCACTCTAATCATCAGGTATACCTCATCGGGAGCTAGCATAACCCTGGATATATCTTCTTTGGTAAAAACTTGCGCTTTCTGTGCTCGAAATCCAATATATTTTGTTTAAGAAACGACGTTAACTTATGGAAGTTTCCTATATCCAAATTTTGTTTTATTTTTACCTAACTTTTTATCATCGAATAGCGGGACCATAATGTATTAGATTTCAAAACTTTACCTAGGTCTGAAAAATATGCCAGAAATACCTCATTTTTATAAGTTTTGGCCCCTTTCTCCTTACCATGTAACAAAATGGTCGTATTGCTTTTCATACCTCAATCTGGATTTGGCAGGTAACATCTCGGAATTAGCTTCATTTGCAGCCTTCAAAATGGCTTCGGGAAGTTCTTCGTCTGATGAATCCATTAATATTTATTGCAGCGGATTCGGTTTAATGTGGTTTAATTTAGAAGAAGATTGTATTCGGTCACTTCCAAGACGCTTTGAACAACTTTGACGTTTTAGTGACAATTATACGCCTGGGTTGTCATAGCAACTGATATCAAACCCGGGTGGTTTGATAGTTGTTTTGTGACATTACTTTGAAGAATGTACTGGGTTATATAAAAAATGTCTTTATTATTTTATATTTTGAAAAAAGTAAAACTGCAACAAAAAGCTAGAAAAGGTTTAAATTTTATTTGATGGACTATTTCGTAAATATTTATTTACCTGTTTATATAAATATAGTTATAACTCCGGAGTAAAAAACTATGTAATAAGGTCAAAATTTGCATAATTTGACTTTCCCGCACTAGTGCGGGAAAGTGACACTTTCAAAACTAAAATGCGTGCGGGAAAGTGGGTTAAAACGCACGGTCGTAGAAAAACCATATATTGTGTCTAGTCTTTATATTTGTTTTAAGAAATTTATAATTGACTTGATTCGAGTATACTTTGAAGCTTAGACTTATCCAAGAGATTATAAAAAAACTGCAATTCTTGCGTATTTCAATAGGATTATGGTATTAAGGTAATTATGGGATTTAATTTTCCATTACGTTGGAAATAATTAATCTTGAAATAGATTCAAACTGCACCGTTTTGAACATTTTTAATTATCAAGAAAGTCTGTATCGAGTTATTTGACTTCAATAAAAACAAGTTTTTGAAAAGATTACTTATAATCTTATTGACATTCATATAAAAACCTCCCTTCTCGCCTTTAAAATCAGAAATGGCACCAGGATGTTACAGAAGTGCACGTATTGCAATAATATTTTGGACGAAATATAACAAAATCCAGAGTAAGTGATGGAAGACTTTGAAACAAAACTGACTCGACGTTAAATATTAATAAAAAAAATTGAATGTAGCCTCTAACAAAGCTTTGTGATCTGATGAAAATTAGATAAAGAAATTTTATTTTGAAAAGAGAAGACAAAAATTCATGCAACCTTCATTATCACTACATTTTCATTATATTGTAATGCTTTTCTCATTTATTTGAACTGTTTTTTCCGTGGGATAAAATTATACGCTCACTATGGCTAATTACTATTGATTTATTGAAGAAACACTTACACACTACTTAATGTCTACTAATTTATCTACACTCGGTATAATAATTGTCCTAATTTATCTTCAACACTATTTATATTCACTATCTGTTCACTCACTGTATACTGAAAGTTCAATTACACTATTGCATTAAGAAGTTGGTCTGCTTTCAACTATAAATTATAATTACATTATATTTTTAGTGAAAACCATGAAATCGCATGCGCCAAAAATGTTACAGCTGTCATTCCGAGATCTTCTATTTCAAGCAGCCACTACTTTCAAAAGTAGTGAAGCTGATAATATTCCAAAACCTTTTTGCCGAGAGAACCTCATAACTTCTAAATAATTGCAAATAACCGACTTTCCAACACAACCACAAACGATTCAAATAATATGACGTTTATCAATTACCAGTCTTGTCACTCTTGTCAGTTCATAATTAACTCGTTCCATGAAATGGTTTGATTAGATAGTGATAATGTAATTTAAGTGTAGTTATAAAATGTAATGAAAATGTAATTATAATGTACGTTGCATGAATCGGCCTTTATTTAAGTCGATAAAATCTTACTTAATATATTGATTGCACCAAACGCGGCTTACCATTCTTTCCAAATTGTCCATGGAAAAGGACAGAAAAGTAAATTTTGATAATGTCATGGAATATTTTAGTAAAATGAAGTCACTTTTAATTTGAGGGTGCCCAATAGAAAGTCGCCTCGGGTGCCAGCCCATGCTACGACACCACTGGGTGCATGTAATGAAATTGAAAATCATCCCAGAATTTGAATCTTTGAGATGGTTATTTTTTATGGAAACTAAGCATGATAGGAAATTTAAACAAGATCAAAATTTTTTTTGAAAAGTACCTCGTAGTTTTTGAATTTAATGTTGAGAGAATAGTTTTAAAGTTTTTGAAAATTACTTTTCAAATAGCATACCGTTCACTAAGAAGCAACAACTACTTCTCTGGCTATATGCCACGACAGACATTGAATTACTTCTCCCGTTGGAATATAACCAACCATTCTGATTTGTAATTACTACCATCGAACATCCGACCTCTCTTTTTTAACAAATCATTTGATATTTTTCCCATTGTTTGTTTCAGGACACTTGATACGAGAACACTCAGCGCAGCGCGAGAAAGCAAGGGGAGGTTTATCTGTCGTTGTCTGTGAACCTGGCGGAGATGCCAACGATCTTTTAAAACTTGTCAGACGTCTCTCTTATTCTTATACACTTCCCAGAAAGCCGCCTACCGACGGTGAAGATGCCCACCAGGTAAGTAAATATAACAATATTCACTCTTCATAGCATCCCTGAATTTAATATTCCAGGAGTTTTTAAGCTCAAGTATTAAATATATTTGAGAAATCCTGTTGACGAAAAAACTTAATTTATTATAGGATTTTAAGAAGCAAGACGGATGTTAAAAGAGAAATAATACTTGGAAAAAGTTATCCATAAGGCCAGACTATCTTTGTGGACATGTCGTAGGATCAGGTATCTGATGTTTGGCAGGGTCTCTCTCTCGCCCTCGGACCTGAAATATCATTCACCAAATAAAATAATCGGCTTTGTTAAGAAGCTGAATTTGTTTGGTGAAATCTGAATAGGTGTGAGCCACAATAGACTCTTGTGAGTCGCAGTGGAGGGCCTTATAGACCCACTCACCACAAACCTAACCTAACCTGACCTAACCTAGTCCATGGTGAGAGTTGTGGAACTTTGTAGGGATCCAGATTTCTTTCCACCACAATATTATCAACTGGCAAGATGTATTATGCTGCTTTCCGAATAGCTCTCATAATGAGCTACAAGAGCCCTTCAGATCTGAGACCAGCATTGATCTTTTGTTCATGAATATTTTCATTCGGTCCGGAATTCAATTTTGCTAAGAAATCCTAGTTAGCTTCTTTTTCATCTCCTTGCGGGTCAATTGTGTAAACAAAATGTGCAAAAAACGAGACTAATTTGGCTAGTGTGTGTGAAACAGTTTTTCAGATATGGCAAATCAAACTTCTGCAACATTTCAAAAAAAGATTTTTTTTAGTTTTTGTCAATTTCAACCATTAGGAAAGTACTTTCAGAAAAATGTATAATTATAATGTGAAGAATGGCTAATCTCACAACAAAATGACACAATTTCGTTTAATTACACCTAATAGCACCTGAGATACAGCTGTTCAAAGTTGATGCAGTAGATACGTACTATATGTATAAAAGTTATTGGTGAAAATTTTCAAAATGTAAAGTTTAGTAGAAAAAATACAGTGAAAACGCTTGCCTCTTCTGCCTGCTCTGTTTCTATTGGAGAGAGAACGGTGACCATTAATCCTCTCACTCTGTTCCACAGACTATGCATTTTGAAGAAGACTGACGAATAACTGAAGGAATGATTTACACACGAATTGTCACCATTTCCCATGGCACTTTTCACTGAAGGTGGAATCAGAAAGGGTACGAAGTCAGCATTTTATACAGCTTTCAATACTGTGAGTCTGGATGAGAACGAAGAGAGGAAGGATGCGTACGTGGTTGTAGATGGTGGACATCTGCTCCACAAAGTTGTGTGGCCTCGGAATGTGTCTTTTGGGGAAATCGCTTCCAGGTGTGTCAAATACTTGGAAAATCGATACGGGCCAAACGTAACAGTAGTTTTTTATGGACATCCATCTGATCGACGCATCAGAAAAAAGCACCAAGAGCTCGAAACGTCTTCGTAGAGCTAGCTAGATTTCCTGCAACTGCAAGAAAGGTTGTACCAACAACTGCGGTTGTAGAAAAACAGGACTCAAATGCTCGGCTGTTGGTGACACTGCAGCGGTCAATCTTGCGAGAGCATACCAGACCTTATTGACGACATTGATGAGCCACTCATCGACGATCCACCGTCAGATGACGATTTAGATCTACCTGATGATAAAGAAGTGTTTACACAGCAAGCTGCCCCCAAAAGAAGTGCTGTGGATTTAGAGGATCAGCCTGCTCCGTCAATGATTTACAAAAATATATAATATACAGTGCTATTCAAAAGTCCCCTCCCTTCTCGTATCTTTTGAACGGCTACACTTACATTAATAAAATTTGAAGGGTGAAAATAAAGTGTTGTAAACCTCTCTACGAATGGTAACAGGTGACGTAATAGTAATAGATGATGTCACAGTGCCACTGTGGCTAGTAATTTTAATTTGATTGGGACCTTATGACAAGTGATATCTCGTTTGAAAGGCATTGACATTGACCACACAGCCATATTAATTTTGTTTGGGTTCAAACTAATTTTGACGGATAAATTAAATAAATACCAAAATTATAGAATTTTTTTTTTTAAATTTAATTAATCAAATATCAACAATGGATTCTTATAGCAAGTGTTCGAAATGTGCTCCGTCTACTTCCTGACAGTAATACATCCTATAAGTAAACTCTTGTCGTACTCGTTCGAATGTGTCAGCTGAAATTGCATTGTATTCTTCAATAATTCTTTCTTTCAAAATGCCAATGCTATCTGGTGCCGTAGTATAAACCTTGGATTTCAAGTAGCCCCCATAGAAAAAAATATAATGGTGTCAGATTTGGTGACCGAGGTGGCCATTCTATAGGACCTCGCCGGCCGATCTATTACTGTCAGGAAGTAGACGGAACACATTTCGAACACTTGCTATAAGAATCCATTGTTGATATTTGATTAATTAAATTTAAAAAAATAATTTCAATGGTTTTGGTATTTTCTTAATGTATCGGTCAAAATTAGTTTAAACCCAAAATTAATATGGCTATGTAGCCAATGTTAATGCCTTTCAAACGAGATATCACTTGCCATTTAAAATTATTGGCCAGAGTGGCACTGTGACGTCACCTGTTACCATTCGTAAAGAAGTTCACAACACTTTATTTTCACCCTCCAAATTTTATTCATGTAAGTGTAGCCGTTCAAAACATACGAGGAGGGGAGGGGACTTTTGAATAGCACTGTATAATAAAATACATAAGCAAGTTCAATAGTGCATAGGTTGTGAATATATTTCATATTATAAAAAAACTTCAAATAATAAATTTGTATACTCACTACAACGTTTGTTTTTATAATTATAACACTTATTTCGTTTATTACTAATCTCATCATCTTTGGACATCTGTATCTCAAGAACTATTAGTTCTCATTAAACGAAACTAGTGTCATTTTGTTGAAAGATTAGCCCTTCTCCATGATTGTTATGATAACTTTTTCGTAAAATAGTTTCTTGATGGTTAAAACCGACCAAAACTAAAAAAAAAATCTATTTTGGTAATTTTGCACAAGTTTGAACTGCCATAACTCAGAAACTGTTCAACCTACAAGGACGAAATTAGTCTCAATTTTTGGCAAGCTTTGTTTAATTTTTGGCAAACTTTGTTTGCTTTTAGATTGTATATAACTACTTTTGCCGTAATATTAGTCCTTGGTGGTTAAAAATGGCAAAGCCTGAAAAAAGTAACAGAATTTAAGGTTTTTGAGATATTTAACAATGATCCGGAGGCCTTTCGATGTCGAAAATTTGGATTTGTTATTACCACTTCATCAGATATACCATATCAAAAAATCAGAACTAACTTATTTCATGTAAGGTAAAATGTACCAATTCCATGGACTATAAAATTGGTTGACTATTCTGAAAGCGAGGAGCAGTTCCATTGATAATAAAAACTATTTTTCTGAATTAATGCCACGGTGAATGATCTTAATAATTTGGTTTTATTCGTCTCAATATATTAAGATATCTTTTTAGAAAAAAATGAAGATATAACCGAGGATATAACATTCGAGTGTCCATTGGAATCCGTTTTTGAATCTCCAAGTTCCGTCCAAGTATTCAAATCTGATATTTTCGATTGAATGAAATATTTCTTAACTTCGTTTAGAAGTTTCTTAAGAGTGAAAAAATTAGCACGTGAACTCAGAATAGAATGAACATTTCTTTCAATGTGTGGAAATTTCTTGTAGTTCCTCCGCATGTCTATTCGGAGTACGTAGTAATATCAGAAAAATGGTTCATTTAACATAAATGCACAAAATAACCATTCTACAAATGATCGGTTATGGAGATAACACACGGACACCAATGGAAGTTTCTCACTGATTTCACGAAAAATTTACAAATTTGCCGCTTGTATCCCAAGGAACAATTAGCAAAATAGAACCAGCACGATCTCCTTATCTGACGCCATTGGACTTCTTTTTGTGGGGATATGTCAAAATTACTTTATACAAAACTAAACCCCTTAAATTAGATAGCTTGAAAAGACGAATTACACTCGAGTTTTTTTATTATTTAAGAACAATGAGCAGATTATACAAAGTAAGGGTCGAAATTCAATCTTTCATATTATTTTGACTTTAAAATTGAAAATGTTTCTTCTACCAGTTCTACCCATACGAAATATAGTGCTGTCAAGTTGTTCTCAGAGGAATTCTCTTCATTCACATTCCTCAAGGAAATATGAGCTCACGCACTCATCTATCTGAAAAAAAAAGGGAAGCAGAAGGTGGTGAACTATAAATAAAAATAAAGTAACTTGCGTCTGATCATTCAACAACTGTCTAGAGCTATCGAGTCTTTTATGTTATTCAAATTTGAATGTTTACAAAAATAGAAAAAATAGATCGATCGATGAATACTAAAAACAAGAACAGTAAAGTAAATAGATAAATAGCCTAATCAGAAACAACTACTTATTAGGCTTTGTAAGTTATTTGCAATAATTGAAATAAAAAAATAAAAAAAAACAATGGACCAAGATTCAATATTCACAGCGTGATCGATGGTTAAATACATTTTTTACGCGGTTGTTTGAAAGATACATTAGCCTCAAATTTAGTTTTAGTTTCCTGTAACAATTGTATATACAGTGTGGAAACCACTTATGGAATAAAATTCTTTATGTCATTATTTTAGAAAATTATAAAAAATGCCGAGACACGTCAACTTTTGAATTGAGTTGTGCGTTATATAGGGTTGTCCAAAAAAAACCGAAATTTCCTTTTTTATTGATATTTTTTTTATTTATAGGTCGATTTTATTGATGTCGGTTTTGTTTAAAAGATAATTGAACAAGACACACTACTAATCTAATATTTCGCGTTTTGTTTGAAAAAACAAAATGGCGGACATATCCAAACTTTAAAACTGACTGGAAATTTTTTGTTTCACACTGTATATGTTTGCGAATTATTTCACGAAAGTTCAGACATTTGTGAATGTAACGAGAGGTCAAACATAGAAATCGGTCAAAAATTGTCTGATGTATGGCTCGAAAACAACAAAATAACATACTTGTTTAATGATAATGATTCGTGTTATATTATGATTCACGCAAGTATGCCATAGTCGGTGTTTTTTTTTAATGAAACACCCTGTATATTTGCATATTTTTAAATCCTCTTAATGAACCGATTCCAACAAACTAAATAATGTATGGTCAATTATGAATTATACAGGGTGAAATTTTTATTTTTACAGTTATTAAACACATACTTAAAATACCTGATCTGATGTATTTGATTTTAATACATTAATAAATGCTCAAAATGTTCTCCACCTAGTTGTTGGCAATAGCACAGTCTCCTATAGAACTCCTCCTTAACTTTGTTTAAAGTTTGAGGTGAAATATTCCGCATTTCTGTAGTTATCCTGTCTTTGAGGTCTACAATGCTAGTTGGTTGTGTTGCATATACTTTGTTCTTGAGATAATCCTACAGAAAAAAATCTAACGGCGTAAGGTCTGGTGATCTAGCTGGCCACTCAATAGTACCTCTTCGTCCAATCCATTTATTGGGGACGGTTTCATCTAAATAAGTTCTTACCATTAAAGCTTAATGGGATGTTGCCCCGTCTTGCTGGAACCAAACATTTTCATTCGCGGTCAGCTAGGATCTATTGCGTTGGGATATAAGTTTGCCAACGCAGGAATAACTTAATTTCTAAGCATATTTAAATATTTTCCAGCTGTCAAATTTCCATCTATAAATATTTTTTTTCTATTCTGTTATTTAATGTCGGTCTATTTCTGCGACTGTGGCTAATCACCGACGCCGGGAGCACTCTACCCCTAACCGGAAATTTTGGCGAACCCACTAGTGTTCCAACCAGTGGTAGCGTTCTTTAACGAGCCCAACATCCATGGACTCGGGACCTCGGTTTTACGTCTCCTCCGAAAGACGGCATATCTACATTATACCTCGTGCTCATTGGTATAATGCCTGCGAGCTGTGATATGCTAGTCCGCTGCAGGCTGTACGGGCCCCATCTATAAATATAGGACCAATAATATGGTCGCTATTATACCGGCCCAAACGTTCACCTTTTGAGGGTACTGAGTATGTGTCTCACGCATCCAATTAGGATTCTCTGATGCCCAAAATCTACAGTTCTGTCGGTTTACCTCTCCATTCAATGTGAATGTTGATTCGTCAGAAAAAAGAATGGTACCAAGAGCTATCTCATTTCTGTTCAGCTTATTCATCAATCTTTCGCAGAAATCCATTCCACGATCCGGATCGTCTTCTGTTAACTCCTGCACAAAAGTTAATTTGTAGGGATGAAGTTTTTCTTTATGAAGACATCTTAGAACAGTTGTATGACTAACATTATTTTCACGGGAAATTTGACGTGTACTTGAAGTTGGATTCTCTTCGACACCTAACAAAATATCCCTTTTCACATCATCTTCAACAAAGTGTGGTTTTCTTTTCAATGGTTTGGCATGTCCAAGTTCTCTGAATTGTGCATGAATTTTAGACACAATACTTTGTGAAATATTAGGAAATTCGGGATACCTGTGATTAAATAAGTTTACCACTTCAACTTGACTTCTGCAGTTATCCCCGTACCCGATCATCATTAAAATCTCAATTCGGTGAGTCTCAGTAAAATATTTCATTGTTATGTCGACAAGGAGAGTGTTTGACAAAGATTTTACTTTTTCAGTATAAACTTTCAACACATCAACAACTGACAGAATAGAAAACAATCCACATTATTTACCGATTTAAAACAATCCACATTATTTACCGATTTTGTCTAATTATTGGCGTTTATAGGCAATTTTTAGGTATTTATGATAAAATTCATGGGCGTAGCAGGTTTTGTCTAATATACAAATACTTACGTCTAATAATTAGTTAGTTTAGATTTTTGATAAATCCATATTTAGCTAATTTAAAAAAGTACCAATATTTCAAGTGTAATAAATTATTAATTTTAAAATTTACCCTGTATAATTCATAATTGACCATACATTATTTAGTTTGTTGGAATCGGTTCATTAAGAGGATTTCAAAAATATGCAAATACACAGGGTTTCATTAAAAAAAACAACACCAACTATGGCATACTTACGTGAATCACCCTGTACATTTAAATTTATGTTTACATAACGCACAACTCCATTCAAAAGTTGACGTATCTCGGCATTTTTTATAATTTTTTAAAATAATGACATAAAGAATTTTATTCCATAAGTGGTTTCCACACTGTATAAGTAAAGCGCCTTAATTTTTTTTTCAAAGAACAGAGACTGTTCACTAACAAATAACAACTACTTCTCTGGATATATGCCACGACAGACATTGAATTACACTTCTATATATCTTCCAGATATACTACACTCGGTTAATAATAGTATAATTCAATGCCAGTCGTGACATATTATAGCCAATGAAGTAGTTATTGTTTCTTAGTGAACGGTCACTGTTCTTTGAAAAATATTTGTCAAAAATAATCCAATCGATGAAGTGAAAATTTTGATGATATCGAAAAATAATTCAAAAATGCTAATATAGAATCGTCTCAAAACTTTTTGCAAATTGTTTAAAAAGTTGTTGATTGCTCGATAATACAAGTTTGGTGGTGTGGTAATTATCGCGTTGTCAGATTTTTTCGTTGTGTCTGATAGGGACCAGTATTATAAAAAACTTAATCAATCTTAATAACGGTAGCTAGAACGTTACCGAAACGTTGAAATGAGAAGATATAAAAATACAAAAAATACAAAAAAATATTATGGTTTAATTTCCCAGCAAATAACAAAAAGAATAAGTAGAGAAATAATTAATCAATTTCCACCAAAATTGAAAAAATGGGTATTTTTGGCCACTGATTACGATTCCAGCCTCAGAAAAATGACGAATGAAAAACTGCAGATTTTCACAATTTTTACCGAAGTTATATATGGTCTTGATTTCAAAAAATTATAATTCTACAGGCCCACACGAGCAAATATTTTAGCTAATCAATTTTTTTTGTTAATAAAAAGAAAATCAGATCTGAAGAAAACTATATCAGAAATTAAAAATTTGTAGAAATAATTTTGTATATAAATATATTTTTAAATTAATAATTAAAAGAATGCTTTATGTTATTTTACACTGAACAGCTCTAAGCAGTCCCCACAATACACAGCAAGAAAGCATTGAATTCAAGTTCAGCTAGTTTAACGTAATGCAAAAAAATAGTATATTAAAGTATAATAGTGGATATTAAGGTCTTTAAAACACGCGCGATTTTTCGAGCACGACGGCGAAGCCGGAGTGCTCAAAATAGAGCAAGTGTTTTAAAGACCAGTTATCCACGAATACTTTACGCAATTTTTTGTATTGGTGCACTTTGAAATTATAAATACTGGTCTATAACTACTACAACAACAAGAAATGGAAATCATACATGGAAATAAGAACTAAATGTCAAATGGTTGAATTCGTGATGTATACCTTGCGTTGTCATGGAAATGAAAAAAACATAAACTAATTTGTTTTTTGATGGAAGTTCAACCTTATTGAGTTCTGTGAATGTCAATAGTATTAATTTAAATACCATTTCCTAAGATTTGAAAAATCGAAATATTAATATTTCAAACAATACCAACGGCACTTTCCATTTTATTTTATAAATTTGAAATTTTTAAATATTGTTCGAATAAAAGTTTTGACGTTACAAACTACTCCTGTCAGATCAATAATAAAAAAAATTGTCATTTAGACATGTAGACTTCGTTTTTCGAGTTGTTGATGTTGCCACGGTAACTTTAAAACAATCGCGTTTTTTAAAGTTCGATTTAAACACGCTGAGGCGTGCTTTAAATAGGTAAAATGGTTCACCAATAAAAAAAGGTCATTTTTGCCAGTAACTTTCTTTTGGCCCATCGGTAATTATGTCAGAAATAAACTGTTTTAAATATCTCATGTTAAAACAGGCAATTTACGGGCAATGAAACTAAATGGTAAATTTAAAATAAGTAGTCATATTTCGTTTAAAACGTATCATAATAATAAAATGGAAATTATTGGCAAAAACAGCGGCTAAAAATTGAATACCCACCCTATGGTTTCGAAAATCAATACTTTTTTCACAACAGGCCAAAATGGGGAATGTTTTTTTATAGTATATTACGTAACGTGTGTGGTAAGAAGCATTTTACGCACGAATGGAAAAGTTACGCCGTAATTCCGTGAGTGCGTAAAATGTTCTACAACATGAGTTACGTACTATATTTTACCTACGACCTAATTGTACTTGTATTTATAAGAAGCATAAGAAATAACAGTTACATAATTAGAGGTGCTTGGTAAACTCCATTATTACTCCTCTATTACTCTATTACCAATGGAAGAAGCACATCGAAGAACTAACCTTTAATCATCATTTAATATATTGTTGATAATCAAAAGTCCATTTTTAAATGATAATCAATACATATCTAGCCCTTTGGGCTTTTCGTGGCAATATCGAATGTTTTAAAATAGTAAATTTTGAATAAACGTCTATTGACAGTTGCTAAGATGTTACTAGGGAAGCCGTGCGATTTACAGCTGTCTGTGCGTTTTTTTTACAGTGCGTAATAGACATCATTACATTGATGCCGACTGTGTGTTATTGACTGATTACAGGGGGGGTCGTACGTTAAAACTTTTAATTCAGCCAATTTTTAAAACTTCGCTGTTTTTTCCTGAAGTGAA
>CAJUYI010000204.1:177338-194350 GCA_910591695.1 Galerucella pusilla | reverse complement strand
CTTTTACTCAGAAGGGGAAGTATCAACCATCGTAGGCCCTTAGCTATAACGGGACATTGTCGCCTGAATGGTCACCTGAAAAAGCTCAAAATAGTGGAGGAAAAAGAATGCAGATTTTGTGGAATGGAAGAAGAAACCTCCATCCACATACTTTCCAACTGAACAGCATTTCAGAATCATACGTTTTTATTTGTACTTTAAATCCTGTCACTTTATATCCCTTGCGTCTAAAAGTGACACTTTAGTCTCGGAATTGTAAAAACGTTATTTATGACAAAAACTAATATTGAGATTTTTGAGATTTAAAAACGGACATGGTGTACATTATTGAAAATTATTGCAGTAGTGGTTGGTAATGCAGATTATTTAAAACGAAGACATGAATTGGCTGGCTTCAGACACTTTAAATGAAACACACTGTATGTTTTTGTACCGTTGGATAGAATGAAGCTTCTACTTTTTAATATTATATGGTTTTATAGCAATATGAGCTGTTTTTAAGGAGCAGATTATCTTGAAAAGATAGACTGCAACTCGTTAAATACAGTATTATTTTTGTCAGAGCGCACACCAACATATCCACAAAAATTGAGGTTATGCTGGTCTTGTCACTTGTCAGTTTTCAGTTGGTAGTTTCTCAATTATCACAATAATCGAATTAAATTCACCAACTTTAGCTGCATTGCCAAATGTATTTCTCAGTTAGCTAACAGGACTGTTTGGCATGTACGTACGGTGCAATACAACTGTAGGATAAATGACTGTTAACATTTACCCGTTGATACCTAACCAACAGGATTAATTAGAACTGGTGCAAATTGGCATTAATCTGGTAGCCCAAGTTGCCTTTCTATAATTCCTTCCTATCTAGCTCCAACAACTCTTATCCCACAACCAAAGGTTTAACATCCTCCCCCACTGTCTCTATCTTAATACCTATTCTAACAAATAATTCAGCTTTCCCTTTCATTTGTAGTCCTCCCTTGATTTCGATTCAAATTTCATGGAAACTACCGTGGAATTCGAAATTCTTAAGGAAACCGAAATGTGACAATGTTCAATTTAATTCTATCCAGAGTTATATTTTCTGTGCTCTGGAATTGAAGCGAAATATAGGACTTTGGGGGTACATACGTTTCTTGCGGCGACTTAAAATTTACAACGTACCTAAATTAATGATACGGATATACGATCTTGTCCTTAGAGACGTTATTTCTTCAAGCATCGCATTAAATTACGTTATATAAACTCAAATGAGCACCTGAACTTTCCTTTAAGTTATACTCCTAATTTTTAATTTATTGTTAAATATTTATAATTTTTTTTTTCAGAGAGTACCTTCGTTGTAAAATTATCAAAAGGCTCGCGAGGTCTTGGACTAAGTGTGACTGGTGGGATAGACAGTACAGGCTCCTGGCCGGGTTTAATAAGAATTAAAAGACTGTTTCCTCATCAACCTGCATCGGCTTGTGGCCTATTGAATGTTGGGGATCTATTACTTGAAGCCAATGGAATTACGCTTACTGGACTCACTAATTACGTAAGTTAGAATCGAAAGAAATTTCGTTTGCAGATAGAAAACCTTTTTACATCTTAATATACCTACTGACATTCAAATTCGGATGATAGAGATACTAGAGATGAGGCAACAAGCCAGCTGGGAACCCGTCATCATGTAAAAGAGAGATAGAAAGTAGGAGGTATAGAATGTCTTTCTCTAATAGCGTGTATGTATACATACATACACAGATAAAGACAAATAGACCTCTGATCATCTGTATCTTTCTCGCTCACCGGAGTTCAGAAGGACATTCTTACTTACACATCGCCCTATGGCTTGTTGCCCTATGGCTTGGCCTCTAGGGTACTACAAGGATATAGACATAACCTAACCTTAATAGAGATAGAGTTCCGGGAGTCAGAACTTTGTCATCTATCTACCAAGCTAATTGAGATCTTCAATGGAATCTTATTCTTGAATATCATGATGATAAAACAGATATCATTCTTTAATTTGATTTGTTTTGTGAAGGCTGCCTCTACTCTTATATTACAGATAGATATGTAATCGGTAGAGATTATGCATGGCAATTTGATGGGTGTTTTTTTTTTTAACCGAAACGTCCAATGTACTTCCACAGCTTTTTAACTCATAAAACTACATTAAAGTGAATTTCTGTCAGTTCCAAATTTGTGTCAGCATCCGAGAGCGGCGTAGTGCTTTATTTTAAATGTCTAATGTCTTGTTTGCCCTCTTAAAGTAATATGCTAATGAGCACTTTGGGTTACAGATTTGAAGATCTACCTCAATTTTTTCACTTTCAGAATCAAGAACGTTTAAATGAATTTTCACATATATTTTGTCCAGTCCGTCAGTCAGCATAAGTGTAGTTGTGAGAACATCTTTTTCAATGTTAATTAACTGATAAACGATGCCACAAATTGAAAAATAATTAAATATGTTGAAGTGTAATAATTTTATTAATGCAACGTTTATGTGTTAAAATTTTTTAGGAAGCACTGGAAGTCCTCAGAACTGCTTCAAATCAAGTAGACTTGAAGATATGTAGACCTCCTCCGGACGTATTAAACTGTGTCAGTCCTATATCAGAAGTTCCTCCACCTCCTCCTAGACGAGAACCTCCTAACAGTCTTAACTTGCCTTCCAATGCTTATACAACGCCTGAGGATGAATATTATCATGGGGTAAGTATAATAATACATTGGCAGTGTTTACTCTAACAATAATTTTTTCTTTAGGAATTTGAAATTACGCTTAAAAAAATTCAAGGATCTCTAGGATTTACTCTTCGAAAGGAAGATGACAGTGCTTTAGGGCACTACGTTAGAGCGTTGGTTAGAGAACCAGCGCTTACTGATGGAAGAATTAGAGCTGGAGATAAAATAATAGCGGTAAGATTACTTTCTAATTCAAACATATTTTCAGTAATAAACATAAATCCATGTTGAGAATTGCAAGTAGATGATAAATTATAGTTTATAGATGCGAAGTGGGAAAGTCTAAATAAAACAACCAAAATTGAGCTATTAACTTGAACTTTGTAATCCTCAAAAGCCGTTTCAAATTTCACGAGATGCTGGAATGATTTTATAGCCGAGATTAACAATTTTACCACCCGTAAAACGTATAAACTGCACAAACAAAATAAAGTGCAAATAAATTTAGACTTATCTGTACTTGATGTTTAATGCATATTCTATGACTTCTATGAGAATGTATAAAAAAGATAAATGGAATTTAAATAAACCAGGTGCCATCTTTCTCTTACAAACACACACACACACACACTACATTTTTATCTTCAACAACTGACGGACTGCTTTGATATACGATATTAGATTTAAGGCACAAAATCAATAGAATAAACTGGGATAGGAGTGTACGGGTCAGGAACCAGGCAGTCTGAAAGCTTTGGAAAAACCACAAATATCTTTCAAGCGAAAAGGCAATAAGAAAGTGTGCCTAGCTTAATATTAACAAAGGATATAGAAGCCAAAGGATTATAATAATGACGGATAGTTGAGCAACCATGAAAGCTCAGTTCTAGAGTAATCAGTTTCAAAATGGTGTGGGAATGCCTAGGCAAACTTAATGAACTAGGCGAGAACAATATAGTCTATTTTGTAAATTCCTGGGCACACTGGAATAAAAGGAAATAATCGCAGATGAACTAGTTAAAACGGAAACTGAAACACCCTTTTGGGTACCGGAACCCTTTTGCAGTATCAGCTCAAATGTAATATTGGAGTAAATAAGCAACATTGAAAAAAAGAGGAGATCTGATCATTGGAAAGATCTAGTAGGGCTTAGACAATCAAAGATTCTGCTTGGTGACTACAACCCGTTAGGATCTCATGAATTTACAAGTCAAAGTAAAATTGCACTTAAAGTTTTAACATTGATCCTAACGGACCATTGTCGCCTGAATGGGCACCTGAAAAAGTTCAAAATAGTAGAGGAAGAAGAATGTAGATTCTGTGGTATGGAAGAAGAAACCTCCATCCACATATTTGCAAATTCAGAATTCTAGGGTACAGAACCCAGTTCTGTTGCTCCACGCAATGGCTCCATGAGACTCTCACTATGACAGTGTACATCCAGCTCATGGTGTTTGGGCTACAACCAATTTTTGCACTCCATTAGAGCCATTTTTGCTTTGTACGTAATCTTCTTTTCGTGTTTGTTCCACAGGAGTTTACTGTCTAGAGTCAAACCTAGATATTTGACTTTTTATCTTCATTCATCCTCTGGGCAGAATAGGGATGGTCGCAAACACAGAGTGTCGTCTTTGTCTAGAAGTAGATGAAATGACGGGATACATTCTGTGTTACCGTGAGGCTGCTGAACGAGTCAGACTACAGAACCTTGGAACTGTGATTGTGCGCCATGAAAACGTAGATAGACTTACACCTTCACAAATGATCAACTTCCTTGAAAGATTGTACTTAAAGGCGTAATCTAAGTTGGTATGAAGTACAATACTCAGTATTTTCGCTGTGCTCGATTATGAAAATACCACTTACAGAAACCTAACATACTAAATCTCCACTGTTCCCATCTTAACGGTTTTACCCATTTCTTCAAATATTATACTAGCAAAGTAGAGTTTCAGTCCTTTTTTACTCGTTCATCTGCTTTTTCGATTTCTTCAGATACCCACAATAAAGTGGCGGTTGATCTGGTTTGGAAACATTTAATATGAAAACTTATTATTTGAATGCATGCTCGTAATTTTTTATCTACTCAAAATGTTGAAATTGGTAATAATCACGCTTTATTTCATGTATATGCAGTGTCCCAAAGAAAAATAAATTGTAATGACATACACGCTAAAATTGTCTTGTAGAAGCAAAATAAATGTTTTAGGTTAATGACGTTGAAATATGCCCAATGTCCCACGAGCACGCCGTTCAGTTTTTACGACAGTGTCCAGAAATAGTCAAATTGCGCCTTTATAGAGATGCTGCTCAAACTCCAGTTGCCACTCTTTCGCCATCAGAAACCACACCCAGAACATCATTTTCGCGAAAAGCGCATTTAAGGTAACACACAATACAACTCTTAGTTTCTTCGTAGCATCCTGTATTTAAATGTTAATTTGATATTTGTATACATCACATAAACATTATTTGGCATCCAATTATTTCACTATAGTGGAATTCATATTAAGATGGCAGTTCACGAGGATATAGGATAACAACGTTGCCGATCCTACAGCCACTGTAACATTTGCTACTGTTGTAAAAAAGCAGGGCCTACTTCACAAAAAACACCAAAATATCGGATGAGAGTAAGATAGGCTTGAGAAAAAGGTTTTATAATATTCGTTAATGAAGTAAAGAGTTGTAATGTCTACAATAATTTTCATGGGTTATTTGTTAGTTAACCACAGCTATTCAATTTTGTCAACTGCAGTGGTAATTTTAATGACTGACCTCAAATAATGGTACACTTTATTTTCATGATCGCCATTTTTGTGCCGGGAGCACTGCAGCCTGTTGGCTTATTGTATGTACTCTACTTCCACAGTTAATCCATCCACCCAGCCATTCCGTACCTTCGAGTAGACGATACAGGTCAACTGGATGCGTGACATGTGCTCCAGGCGGCATATTGGCCTCCCGAAGATTGTCTGTCTCCTGGAGTCCAATGCCTCACAGTCAGACAAGATAAGGGTTACGATCTCGGTCTCCATGCCACAAAGTCTGCAGCTGATATTTCCGTTGTACAGCCCCATTTTAAGTAGGTGATCTTTTACAGAAGCTTGATCCGTAAGAAAACTGTAATCATTCTTAGATTATTCCTACTGATATTTAATAGTTCTTCAGCCTGTTTAACACCTGTGTCACCTATGAAGGTCTTACTGTGTTCCTGTTTTGGAGGTGTTCCTCCACTGTCATCTATGTTGGCTTTGTACCCATTTTTGTATTTGTCTCGAATCACCTTTGTGGTCCCAAGAACTGGTTCTGGTCCAGCATGTCGTTGTTAAATCTCTTCTCGTGAGTTCATCAGCTTGTTCACTTCCAGAAAAATCGTTCTGTCCCGGCACCCACACTAATCTTACTTTAATGTGGTCTGTCAGTTCATTTAGTTCTTTCTGATATTCTTCTACCAGTCTGAATGTTACCTTGCGGTTATTTAAGGCTGCAAGTGCATTTATATAGCGCATTTAAACTTTCAACATTCGCAGTGCCAAAAGGTGAGATTTTGAAATTTATTTGTAATGAAGTTGTCAAACTCAATAGTGCTGTCATAGTGATTGATAAAATTTCACTGAATGCTATTATCAATGGTAATACCACGAGTGCTTCAAATTTTATCGATAATTATTTCTTTTCCACGAAAACTTGTTTATTTGGCAAAAATATGAAAACAAACCGATTGAAAAAATCACGAGTCCGTTAGGACGAGTGATTTTATCTAAATTCGGTTTGTTTGAATGTTTTTGCCTCAAATAAACAAGTTTGAGTGATGAAAATAAAAAATTAGGTTATAAAATTTGAAGAACGAGTTGTATTTGGGAAGATTATTTTTTCCATCAATTATGAAGTGGAATTTTGTATTAAATATGTACAATATTCTCTTGGGCGATGGCACTGAATCGGTTTGTGCTCATTTTTCAATATACTTCGAAGCACTTGTTAATAATGACAAATTCAAAGTAAAATGTTGACGTTTCAATGTAAACAAGGTATTATCGATGAGGAAGCAGAATTGTCAATATAATACCGAAGTGAAAAAAATAATCTGTGTAATTTTGACATGATTGGGTGAAATCGTTTTATATGACAAAAAATGACAAAATTTAATTGGCTGTTAGAACTGGCCAGAAAGGTTTTTAATAATTCATGTAGAATTGAGCCACCAAACCGCGTGGCCAGGTTATATCTAATTTTAAATAAATAGTTTGGTATCATTTTCCATTCAACTATTCACAAATATTTCCCACTATACTAATATTTCATAGAAGTCGGACCATAATGTACAATTAAATACTTTTTAATTGCTAGTAATTTTTCTATATAGAAAGCATTGCAATATCTCTGAATATTAATTCCAATAAAGGTCCCGAGATCTTCTGCAGACAAAAAAAGATAGTATAATATGTTATTTGTACAACAAGGGCAACGAAACTTTTCAAATAATTATAAGGTATTGATATTGAACCAATTAATAAATAAACTTGACCCAAAGGTTTTATTACATTTCTTTGCTCGGTACTTGTACATTGTAATTTTTTTAGACAAGAAGCTGTGGATATGCTCAACGACTTAGCTGGACGTAAGTTGTGTATGAACACCGACATGCACAATCGGTCGCTTTCACCGAATTCTTCACCACGTCGTCTACCTCGACATCATCAATTCCCGTCGGATGCTTCTCAAGGCGACTACGTCTCACACAATGATTATATAACTCAAGAAAGTGACTACTCCACCTCCCATCCACAAGGTACTTGGATTTCAATTATTGGTACTTATACGATTTTTACACTGTAAATTATCAAAAATATACTTTAATAATCTATAAAACATTTAAAAAAGCGAGTATCGCGTTAAACCTCCCCTCATATCTCTCTCAATTGTGTGTAAACAAGTCATGTTTGTTTCTAGGATGTGAGTTTTCTTTCAATTTCCACGCCTCATTCAATATTCATTGGTTCCTGATGAATCTGTTCCATACTGTTGGTATTTCTGTAAAAAAAACATAATACGAATATAAGAAGGAAGAAAAAGTAACAAGATGAAACAAAATACTATTTTTGGTTGTTTTAAATCGTGCATTATTGCCTACCATAGCCGCGAATATATTTTTTAATGTGTCTCGTCAACTATTGCTATTGACACGTCAGCACTTTTTGTAATTGCAGAAGTAATTTTAATTCGTGAGAGATGATTTATTCAGAAAGAAGTGGGTGGGAGTGAAAGGGAAGTTGTTAATATCATTTATAATTAAGGTAAGCGTTATTCTGACGGGTAGTATCTTTGTGCAAGAAGTGGTGTTATATGAACTATCTTTGTTTGAAAGGATGAAATAGTAGCTGCATAATGTGTTTTTAAATATGATCTTTCAAGACTAATTTAGATTTTAGCACTGATTATGGTCTCCATAATGTTGAAGAAGCTAATTTTTGGGATCTTTCAGCAAAATATTCAAAAAAAACTTCTTCTCTTATATTTTTCACCGACACCGATGTTTAAATCCGTCCTACCGTGCTTTTGATTTTTCTGTCAATATATCATATGACGCAATCTTTATTTTCTTTTCTGGTCAGTTCAAAATCTGAATACAAATTTTTATATTTTCGGATTTACAAAACAAGTTTGACATTAACAAAAAAATAAAGATCAATGGATTGTCGCTTGACAATAAATCACAACGTTGTGATACTACAGGTTTCTTGACATTCAAGAAATTTCAAATTTTCCGATAATTTCAACTGGCGTTGTAAGTTTCCATACTCCGGTCAGAATTTTTGACAAAACTAGACGATTTCAAACTCCTCACTTGAAAAAATTTATCCGACGCGATTCAATAACTATTTTTATTTGTTCCAATTTAGTTGAACAAATGGGTGACTACGAAATATATCACGAGCAGTTTCACGAGGGAATCATCCAGAAATGTCCTAGACCGTTCGACGAAGACGCTTTTAATTCACTCTTCTCGATGGAATCGGATGACGGAGATAGACCAAACAGACCGAGCTCTTTGGAAATATACAATCCAAATCAAACCCCAGTGGCGTGTCGAAAACCCCGATTTAATTTTTCGTTGGCACACAACGCATATGAATTAAATAATTTAGATGCCGATGTTTTGGATGCACCCAACTTAAAATATAATTTATGTAAGTATTATTTTTTTCTGATAGCACCGATATCCAATGGAACGAAACGTGGAGAGAGGGGGGAAGGTTTAACGAAACGAAAAGTGTGAAATTCACTATTTAACCACCCTATATACTTTTTCAACATACACTAACATAGAAAAGTTTCCCCATCCCGGAGACTTGTTAAATTTTTTTTTGTATTTGAGAAAAATCATATAATTCTCGTTAGTAGATTTTTAGTTCCAAAATGGTGTGGAAATGCCTAGCCAAACTCAATGAACTAGACGAGAACAATATAGTGACCTTACTGTGGATTCCTGGTCACACTGGAATAGAAGGAAATGAAATAGCATAAGTATAAGTCAAAGTAAAACTGCACTAAAAGTTTTAATAGGGATAAAAGCTCAAAATAGTGGGGGAAGAAGAATTTAGATTCTGTGGCATGGACGAGGAAACCTCTATCCACATATTTGCGGATTGCACAGCAATTCAGAATCCTAGGGCACAACACCTAGGAGATTACTGGATAGAAGAGGGACATTTACCAAGTTAAAGCATGTAGACATCCACCGGGAAATGAGACTAAAGGAGCTAATAATCTCTGAGACTTTCCTCAGGAACTGAGTAGTAGGGGATCAGAATAGATCTTTTGTGTCTCACTGAATGTCACTACAAGAAACATACATACACACATACATACACATATTTGCAACTATAATAAACCCATTTCTAAAAAATAATATCCAGAGCGCATTATTCATTTCTTCTGATATTTATACTGCTTGACCGATAAACTCATTTTTCTCATGTTGATTTTTTCCAGGTAACGAGGACGTCAAAACATCAGATTCGGAAGTACAGGAACCGGTCAGTATGCCACACATTCCGATTACTTCCACATCAAACTTCAGCTACAAACATCCGGCCTATCAATCGGCACATCCTCAAATCAACCCCGAACCGCCAACAATCGAAGAAGTTCCCCCGCTCCCTACCAAATATGATAATAAAACTGATGACGGTACTATAAGAAGAAGAAAGAAAATCGTTTCACAGGAAAGGGATGCTAAACCTAATCTTATTGCTCAACAGATGCCGATAAAGGAAGAATATGAAGTGAGTATCTGTATACCATATATATTGTAGAATCTCAAACATCACATTCATTTTTTTATTGAAAAAGAAACTATTTTCATCTACTTAGATTTTTAAATCGTTATATTTAGCTGCACTTGTCTTGTGCTTGGGTCAAATCTAGTAGGGTCTGCAAAACCTATGATTGTTTAAATGTTTACATAGCGAATTGAAAACATTGGTACCAGTGCCTACCTAATTTTTTCTTAGCCTTTGGTACATTTATCGGCATCATTATTATCTTCTATTACAGTTGAACACCGTTGGCTTATACAAGGTGTTTCAAAAAATGTGGTCTCTAGGATAGGCAGAAAACTAAGGAAATACTCATTAATTTTCAGTTCTCTACCTATCCTAGAGATGGAGTCAACTTTTTTTGAAACACCCTGTAAAGGGAGGAACTTATCTGTCGGTTGTGCATGGAAGAAAAGGAAACAACCTCTCACATTATTTTTTTCTCTTATTTTTTGAGAATCAAACCACAATAATGTTTTTTATTATTTATTTCGACCTTTCAGTAGCGTTCCAGCTACCGTTGTCAAGATTAACTAGTAATAAAATTAATAAAATAATTGAAAACAAAATTTATAAGACACTCTTCAAATTCAAGAACGAATTTGCTTACCGTGAAAGAACAATGTTAACACCTAAATACAGTAAACCACCACATTTTTATGGTTTACCAAAAATTCATAAACAAAACATACCATTACGACCAATTTGTAGCACTATTAATTCCCCATGTAGCAAACTATCAAATTATATATTAAAAATCATTGAACTCCTCGCAGGACAGACAGATTCATACATCAAAAATAGCAATCATTTTTTAGAAAAACTATCAGATTTAAAGTTCAACAAAAGCCATTATTTGGTCAGTTTTGATGAAGTTAGTCTCTTCACAAATGTACCGGTACAGAAAACAATAGAACTTGTCAAATCGAAATTAGAAATAGATTAAACCCTCACAGAAAGGACCAAATTGAGAGTAGCAGCAATAATAGAATTATTAAAATTATGTATAACAAAAACATATTTTCAGTTCAATAATGATTTTTATGAAAAGAATTTTGGTCTTGCTATGGGCTCTTGCCTCTCACCAATTCTATCAAATATTTACATGGAACAATTTGAAGCCAAAATAGTAAATAATCAAAAATTAAAACCAATTGTCTGGTGGAGATATGTAGACGACATTTTTGCAATATGGCGTTATGACTTAGTATCTCTGAATGATTTTTTAATAAATATAAATGAAGGAGAAAAATCTATAAAATTTTAAATTGAAATTGAAAATAACAATTTTTTACCATTTTTGGATGTTCTTATCTATAAAACACCTACAGGGTATGAAACAAGTGTTTATCGTAAGCCAACACACACTAATAGGTATTTGAATTTTGAATCAAATCATGCTATAAGTGTTAAAAAAGGGGTAGTAAAATCTTTATACGATAGGGTCAGAATCATTTGTTTTAATGATAATCATTTCACAAAGGAGAAAACTCTACTGAAAATTGTTTTAAATGCCAATAATTACCCAGCAGAATTTTTACATAAAGAAATCAAGAACATAGAGAAGGGCTCATTGTTAATACCCATAATAATAACAATAATATTAATATATGGTTTTAAATGAAACTAACTGTTTCTAAATGACTCCACAATATATTTGAAAAAATGTGTAAATTGCAAGTAAATTATTGACAATTGTTTCGATAAATATATCATCGTCAGAATGACAGAAGTTACTTTTGACATGATGTATACTTGATATATATTTGGCTAGTCCAAATAGTGCCTATCTAGTGATTGACTTAATATTATATATGAATAGAAAAAAGAAGAAGATTTTACAAATAGTAGCTTTGATATTATTAGCCCTATGGGGATATTCTGGATATCTTTGTCCCATTTAAGATCAGTATAACTGTGCAATGATATAGGAAACCAGGAAAACTATATCTGCTGATCTTTACAATTATTACTTAAGAAGACAGTTTAATAATGGAGAACTTCCTAGATTCAGCTGTTCATTGAGGACTTCATATTGTGGGTCTGTTAAGTGTCTTCTAATTTCTAATTCTTCAAGGAAGTCCAGTTCTTGCTTCTTATCACAAACATGTAGTATTTCTGGTTCTGTGTTAGGTGTTACTGAATGTTTAGTGTCAAGTAGGTGTTTTGCATAATGTGATTTATCTGGTTGTTTTAATCTGTATGCTCGTAAGTGTTCACTGTACCTAATTTCAAAATTACGACTGGTTTGACCAAGATAGACAGCATTACAATCCGGACATTTAAGTTTGTATATCCCAGATTTTCTTAATGGGGTTATTTTTGTTTTTACATTTAGCAAATTTCTACCTACATTGTTTTCTGTTTTAAAAGAAATTGTTGTATTTGTTGCTGAAGATATTATCTTTGAAATATTATTGGAAATATTACCAGCATAAGTGATGGTTTTGTAATTTGTTACTTCTTTAGTTTGTTTAGGAAATATTAGTTGTAACGCCATCTTTTTCTCTTTTTTATTAAGTAATTTATTTATTAAATGTAAAGGATAACCATTGGATGTGGCTATTTGTTTAATTGTATTAATTTCTTTATCAAAATTAAATTTGTTCATAGGAACCGAAAATGCTCTATGAATCATCGAATTGTATGCTGCTAGTTTATGTGACATAGGGTGGTTGGAATCATATGGTATAGTCACATCAGTATGTGTTGGTTTTCTGTACATTGAAAAGTCCAGTACATTATTGACTTTTTGAATTTTTAAATCAAGAAAATTAATTGAATTATTTTCTTCAACTTCTAGTGTGAATTTAATTTTTGGGTGTAAATTATTAATATAATTGAAAAACATATTTAATTGTCGTTCACTACCTACAAAACACGTTAATATGTCATCTACATACCTATACCAAAATAAAATATTTTTTGAAATATTACATTCAAAGATCTTTCTTTCCAAACTGTCCATAAAAATGTTTGCCAAAATTGGTGATATAGGTCTTCCCATTGGTAATCCTTCATTTTGAATATATACCTTACTATCAAAAGTGAAATAGTTCTAGTCATTTAGAAACAGTTAGTTTCATTTAAAACCATATGATGAGTAGATTCCACGAAGTGAGGGTTTATACAGTTAACTCAATAATATTAATAATTCAGCTAACATAATTTTTAAAAACTTGACAATACCGTATGTTAAGGGTTTATCAGAATGAATTAAAAAAATTGGTAATCAATTCAATATTCGAACCAGCTTTAAATCTAACAATACTTTGAGATCTATCTTAACAAAAACGAAACCAAAAAATGAAGAACAATCTTCATAAAACTGCATAGATATCTTGTGAATGCGACAAATTTTATTAAGGTGAAACATCTAGACCATTGAAAGTCCGAATAAGTGAACATAAAAAATATATTAAAGATAGGGAGCTCTTTAAGTCAGGTATTTGTAAACATGCTTGGGAAGAGGGGCATAAAATTCAATGGGATTCGACAAAAATAATATTGAAAGAGCCCAATAATAAAAGACGAAAAATCAAAGAAAGTGCTTTAATACTACTAAATGCAGATAAATGTGTAGCTAGTATTTCAGCCGAATGTAGTCAAATTTGGTTACCAATGTTAGAAAGAGAAATTTCCAATAATCAATTACCTGCGTTATCAGGATAGCATCATAAGTTTTTATCCAGGTTTTCTTATGATTTATCATTGGAATAGTTGTTAATCGATACACACTTCAGTACATAAAATCACCAAACTGAGTTATACATGTTTTGAAAAAAAAACCGTTCCTGGAACGTGCACTTCACTGGATTCCATTTCTAGTAGACTATCATATCGTTAGAATATCATAATAGTTATTTACGTAATTAGTGGGATATGCACATTATTAACGCACGCATGTGAAGTTTGCGCGACGAGTCTACTAGAAATGGAATCCAGTGAAGTGCACGTTCCAGGAACGGTTTTTTATTGGGATAGCGCTTTTTCCGCTTATTTTGGAAATGTTAATAAAACGCGTTTGTTGTTACTTTTTTGTGTATGATTATTTTTGTTTCCAAAATATGTATAACTCAGTTTGGTGATTTTGTGTATCGAAGTGTGTATCGATTAACAACTATTCCAATGATAAATCATAAGAAAACCTGGATAAAAACTTTGATGTTATCCTGATAACGCAGGTAATGGATTATTGGAAATTTCTCTTCCTAACATTGGTAACCAAATTTGACTACAATCGGCTGAAATACTAGCTACACATTTATCTGCATTTAGTTGTATTAAAGCACTTTCTTCGATTTTTCGTCTTTTATTATTGGGCTCTTTCAATATTATTTTTGTCGAATCCCAAAAAATAAGAGAAAAAAGAATAAGTAATGCATCAAGGAACTCACAGAATATATATTAAGTACAACTGATGTTAGTTTGACTTTAATAATAATTAATTAACCCACAAGTTGTATTTGTTATGAAAGTAATTACGAAACGTTTGTTTAAGCATACCAATATTTATATTTTTTGGTAACATGCGACCTAAAACTTTTATTATTTATTAGCATTAAGGTCGCAAAACAAACTGATTGATAGCAGAAAAAGGATGAAATGATACAAGCGAACGTCTTTTATTTGGCTCTATGGTCACGTGGGACGGTTTTTATGATGGATGAGCTATACGCACCAAAAAGTTGCTTGTAAAACTAGTGCCGTACTCGTTAGCTATGCCACAAAAAACACATGGAACAAAATTTTACAACAGAATTTAGATTTTGTGTAGCATCGTTTCCTGAATATGAATGATGCTTGGATCTACCACCTTGATCATAAATTAAAACAAAATGATTACAGTGGACCATTCAGCTCCTAAGCAGGTCACGATCAGCAAAGAGATATAGGTATATTGATTATCTTGAGAAAGGTAGATTAATTAACTCATGAATATTATTACAGTCTTTTGAATCAGCTGAGTATAAAAAAAATCATACAAAAGTAATGTTCCATCAAAACAATGCAGATGATCTCAAAAGTATATAGAATCAAATTCGTTTTTTATGCAATTTCCCTAAATTTTGCTACTACCTCTTCATTCTGTTTCCTAGCAATTTGACGAGAATAACTGTCAACTATTAAAAACACGACACCGAAGGTAAAGTGTTTTTAGGTTTGACAGTTATTCGAGTCAAATTGCTAAAGGAAACAGTTTAGAATTTGAACAACACAAATTTACCCAATATCAATACAAACCTCGAGTGTAATTCGGCAGGAGAATTTAATGAATGAGAAATTTGGAAACATATCAATGCAAACTTTATTTATGAAACATCAAAAATAAACACATTTTTATTTTTATGTACAATTATTAAAAACGCAGTTATTGAAATTCATACTAGGAACAGTGAGATTGATGAACAAATGATTAAGTGAAAAAAACACTAGTGTATTTGTCAACGGTAAAAACACAAGAGCTTCTTTTTTATCGGATAAATTTCTCTTTGCAACGAAACAGTTTTGCCAATCACTAATTTTACGAGAAAAACTAACATGATAAAATCGCGACACCGAAGGTGGAGCGATTTTATCTAATGTCAGTTTTTCGAGCAAATTTAGTGATTGGAAAAACTTTAAGTTGAAGAGAAATTTCTCTGATAAAAGAAAAGCTCGAGTGTTTTTTGGCAAGATAAATTAACGACAGAATATATGGATGAACAAATTAAATTATAAGTAACCAAACTTGCGACTCATTGTCATTGTGAAAAAGTGACGTCCGCTTACTAGATATTGAGGAAGAGGAGTTTTTATCGCGATAAAAAAGGATGTCAAAGTGACAATAACATTTCCAGGTATATGACATTTTAACATTGGAGTTAATTTATCAACAGTAAAAACACAAGAGCTTTTATTTTATCGGATAAATTTACGAAACAGTTTTGCCAATCACTAATTTTACGAGAAAAACTGACATGATAAAATCGCGACACCGAAGGTGGAGCGATTTTATCTAATGTCAGTTTTTCGAGCAAATTTAGTGATTGGCAAAACTTTGAGTTAAAGACAAATTTATCCGATAAAAGAAAAGCTCGAGTGTTTTTTGGCAAGATAAATTAACGACAGAATATTGAAATTATAAGTACCTAACCAAACTTGCGACTCATTGTCATTGTGTAAAAGTGACGTCCGCTTACTAGATATTGAGGAAGATGAGTTTTTATCGCGATAAAAAAGGATGCACCTTTTTTATCGATGTCAAAGTGACAATAACATTTCCAGGTATATGACATTTTAACATTGGAGTTAATTTATCGCTGTAAAAGTTAAAGCTAACTTTTGCCGCTGTCAAAGTGACAATTGCACTGTGGCATATGCGATTTTTTATACATGAATAAAATTGTCTCTCATAAAACAAAATTAACTGAATCCAAACCTTTTATTTTCCAGGTCCTTGCAATTGAGCTGAATCGAGGTTGGAACAGCAGATTAGGATTTAGCTTGCAAGGGGCGGCTGGTGTAACTTACGTAAGTGCTGTTCATGCCGATAGTGTAGCTGCTAGAGATGGAAGACTTAAGCCGGGGGATCGTCTAATTAAGGTACTTTCCCTTTAAACTTATGACAATTTTATATTTTCAATATTATTTTTGATACTTTGTTTTATCTTACCTTGTTCCGATGACACTGTTTATACATATACAGGGTGTCCCACGACGATTAAGACAAGTGATATATCAGAATTGGGCAGTAGTAGATAATTATAATTTTGGGGGTGTAAATTAGAGCAAATGTTGCATCTTTTCTTGTTATTGTATTACTTAATGAGTTATTTCTTTTTGGTCACGTGACGTGACGTCGCATTCAGAATTATTAATGGGACAACCTGTATATTTGTGCCTTTCTGTGTTCCTCCCGATAAAACAATTCCAACTAACTAGCACACTTGGGGTCTAAAGTGATTAATCTAAGAGCTACAGGTACTTAAAGGATTGTAGGTTAAGAAATTCATAATTGAATCCCCT
>CAJUYI010000204.1:165783-177328 GCA_910591695.1 Galerucella pusilla | reverse complement strand
AGGTACTTAAAGGATTGTAGGTTAAGAAATTCATAATTGAATCCCCTGTAATTTTCGGCAATCTTACATTCGTACGTAAGGAATAAGACAAACCAATATTATAATTTTTAATAATACTTGAAAGTTAATAATGGAACGACCCGTGAGAACATCTGTAAGATCTGTAAGCCGGAATCTGTGAGAGTGACAGGAAATGCGATTCTAACCTTACCTGTTACTTACAGATTCGTAAATATTTACTGGACATCTGACACTATAAGCAGTACAGGGTGTGGTACAGAGCGTGGTATTATTATTATTATTATTTTTCGTGTATTATTAGTTGGAAAGTTTTAGAGTTTTCATTTTTTTTGGGGATTTTCAAGTGATTATTAAGTTTTTAAGTGAATATCATTGACATTAATATGAACTGACAAAAAAATATTTTGGCCGGTATTCTGTTGGAAGATGGGAATCGGTTTGTAGGTACATATTTTTTATAGCATTATTATAAAATACACTTTCCATGTTTCCAGAAATCATATGAGAGTCTAACGAAGACACTTAAGGGATCAATTAAATCTGTTTGATATGCCAGACAGGCATTTTGGACAAATGTTTCGGTTAGACAAAAATAGTGTTCAATTCTCAATTCATAATTTAAGACCTCATGTTATGGAGAATAATTCAGGAATTCCCTTTGTAGTGGAAGTAATAATAATTAATTCACAGTCTTTTTACAATGGATTTAAATTGTTTGAAATATTAATATTTCGATTTTTCAAATCTTGGGAAATGGTATTTAAATTAAAATTATTGACATTCACAGAACTCAATACGGTTGAACTTCCATCAAAATACAAATTAGTTTATAATTTTCTCATTTCCATGACAACGCAAGGTATACATCATATACATCACGAATTCATCCATTTGACATTTAGTTCTTATTTCCATCTATGATTTCCATTTCTTGTTGTTGTAGTAGTTATTTTTTTTTTCTCTAAGTTTTTGGCACTGGCAGAGCCAACAGGCCATAGTAGTAATAGACCAGTATTTATAATTTCAAAGTACACCAATAAAAAAATAGCGTAAAATATTCGTGGATAACTGGTCTCTAAAACACTTGCTCTATTTCGAGATGAAATTAAATGGAATCGAAAATGAACAAAGTGAACTCTGACTGTAGGTATATAAAATAAAAACAGAAAAATATATTTCCTGTTTCGTAGGAGAATCCGCCATCTTAGCTAAAATACCGTTCACAAATGTGTGACGTCAAACTTTTGTATATCGAACTTTTATTGTATTTTCTGGTTTAGCATCGTTTAAATTATATTTACTCGTTATTGAATTCATAACTATCGCGTAAAATAATTCAAATTAGTAATCAAAATAAATTTTTAATTCGAAAAGTGTGAAATATTCCCTCTTTACATCGGCCAGTAATCGGAAAATGGAAGCTAGGGACCGGAAAAAGCTTTTTCCGCAAATCGCTAGGAAATTTTGACATTCCTGTCAAAATTTCTTGAAGAAAAAGTCAGGACTTCCTTACTGTAAGGAAATGTCATTTCCTTACTGTAAGAAAATGATATTTCCGTACAGTTGTTAGTGTTCTACATAAATGATTGAAAACACATTGCTTATAAGGAATTAATTTATATTTTGAAAACATCAAGTCATTGCTGAATACATTTTTAAGATCAATTTGTTATATTTACAGTAATTTGACAGTTAGTACAATTATTGAACATTGGAGGAACACTCTTAGAACTATGAGAAACATTTTGGACAACATGCAGGGTGGTAGGGTCATTTTGTTGAATATTTTGTACTGTGAAAATTTTATTTGCCACCTCAACCTTATTGTTAAGCGATTCTTCGATATATCCTTCAGCAACGTTTGATGACTTCCATCCGCCATGCCTCTTTAAACTAGTTATGTCGGCACCAGAGTCAACCAATATTGTTGCAGAAGACCGACGAAAGCAGTGACCAGTATATTCTGTCGGATTTACCAAGTTCAAATAAGTAGCAACTATTTTGGGCATTTTTCTAAATTGATGAATTCCTACCACTTGTCTACAACCCTTTCCGCTTTGATATTCAAAGAAAAATCGGTCACTGTTCATATTTTCTGGTCTTAACGAAACATACTTTCGATAAACATTCAAGTAGATCTGATTAATTACAAATGATCTTGGTTTGTTGGTTTTCGAATCAGGTATGCTGATTAAAAGCTTAGATTCTAAATCTTCTATATCGTGTACAGTCATTCGGACTAACTCATCCATTCCACAGGCCCCAGAAATACCAAATATTACAGCCACCTAAAAAATAAATAAAGCTATAATCTAAATAGAAATTAAAACCTTGTAAATTACCTTAATCATTAAATTTTCTTTATCTGGAACTTCCTGGATAAATTTTTCAATTTCTTCCTTCGTTAAAATCTTAGATTTCTTTGCCCTATAACCTTGAGCTTGCCGTTTCAATAAAGAACGAAGTTTTGAGTATGTAGATATATCTACATTGTGTTTAAGTGCAAGGGTTGACTTCAGCATTGAATAATTGGCCCATAATGTTGAAGATTTCATCTTTAAACAAAGGTCTAGGAAGTATGCCATTACAACATTTTCTGAGAAAGAACTCGTATTTTTACTCATGCGATCATCCATAAAACGTCTGTATGCATTTTCGTACTTTTCTCTTGATTTCTTTGGCAATAATTCTAATGAAGCAGTATTCACTGCCTCAACCAGCTCTGGAGGAGTCCCAGGAATGGAAATTTCATCATCACTTATCATTTTACTTTCGAGAACACCAGCAATTAAATTTATAAGCGTCAAGTTTGACAATTCAACCTCAATACGTTTCCATAGTAACCCAAGTAATTTTATTAGGAATTTCAAAGCACCATTTATTTGGGAATAAAATTATCGCGTTTTTTTTTAAATCAATCAATATCTGTCGAATTTTAAACGATTTGCGGAAAAATAGTATGTTTACCTCGTAGGAAAAGCCACATTCCTGGACTCTGTGTTGCTAAGTCTCGGCTTGCGCCTCGACTTAGCAATCTTCACAGTCGTCCAGGAATGTTAAGCTTTTCCTACCCGGTAAACAATGTACTATTTTTCAAGACCGACCAGAAAGTGTACACATTCTGGACAATTTTTCGTCTCGATATATTGTCGAGTGTTGATAGTTCGTTGATTTTTAATTTGACGTTTATGTCAAACTTATGATTTTATCTGGTTTTAGTTTTGTTTATCACTTTGTTATGAAAAGTAAATTGAAGAATTGAATGTATATCGAAGTGTCTGTCTTAAAAAAAATATTGTACGTCACGCAACCGAAAATTTGTGTTTTTCAGGTCTCACCAAGCTTCCAAGACTCGCCTACGGCTCGCCCTGGAATCTGCTTGTCTCGACCTGAAAAACACTACTTTCCGGTCTTGTAACGTAAATTACTATTACCTGCCGCATATGTCACTTTACCTGCCGCAAATGCGGCAGATAAAGTAAAGGAAGGTAAACTGTTCGTTTACTTCCGGAAATCAATCTGATAATTGATGGCCTTACTGACGGTTGGCGATAAACGTTATTTTATTTAAGAGCTCCCCCAATTTTCATGGAATCATTTTAAAATGACCTCTCTTTAAAAAAAACTAAATTTGTGTTTGGTTTAGTGTGTCGATGTCTGTGTTGGCATTGGAGAACTCCATTTGCAACTGAATGGGTTTGGTCTAATATATAGCTATATATTCACATTTTAGGTAAACGACGAGAGCATAGAGCATATGACTACTAGTCAAGTAATAGATTTACTGCGAATAGTAAGAGGTCCTGTGTGTATTGTAATCTCAAGAGTTAAATCCATTGAAGACTGTCGAAGAAGCGATGCGGAGAATTGAGTACAATTTTTATTCTATTTAATTTTTTTTCAAGAGAGCATTATAAAGTATTAACGAAGCTGAATAATCAGCTTCGTTATATCATTGTTTGGTATTAAAACAAAAATGTTATATTATATTATTTTTCGTGTTACTTTGATATTGTTATTTGAAAGTATGTTTTATTCATTACACGCCATATTGGTGTCTTCCTATTTCCCATTTAATAGTTTTAATTCAAAGTGTTGGTATTTTTATAACGTTTTATTTGTGATATACCATTTTTAAGATAAATTTTCAATGAATGTTGATTTTCTCCAATTCTCAGAATAATTTTTTTTATAATTTGTGGTCATTACTTGATACACCAATATAGATCGTTTTTGTATTTAACCTTTTAAGAGCATCAAAAGATTCAAGATCATTTATTCAAATTTGGTTTTCTATTAGCAACTAAAATGATTTAAAAATAGTCCAAATTTATATAACACAATTGAGAATATGTAAATTATACTTTAGACAACAAAAAACTAATAAAATCAATCTAAAAACTGAAAAACTAAGAAATCTGCCTTGATCAAACAAAATTACTTTAAAATCCACTAAAACTCCACTATAAACGCTTGAAAACAAAACCCTCCAAAAATATTTGAAAAATTATAAAATTGCCTTTAAACTACAAAAAAAAATTTTTACTAATACGTTTAGCAACTGTGAATACAATAACAAGAACCATTCAAAAAATATTTAGAAGTCACTAAAATCAACAGTTGAAAATAAATAAAAACATCCAAAAATATTTGAAAACTGTGTGCGTCTTTAACTTAGGTAAATGTCCCTCTTCTATCCAGTAATCTCCCTAGGATTCTGAATTGCTGTGTAATTCGCAAGTATGTGGATGGAGGCTTTTTCTCCCATGTCACAGATTCTACATTCTTCCTAGATCTTCTCTTTTTTTGGCTTTACTTAATTAAAAATACGTAATAGCTAAAATCTACTTAAAGAAACTGAAAATTCTTGAAAATAACTAAAATGAACCAAAATATAATAAAACAACTAAAATTAACTTGAAACAGTTAGAAATGAATAAAATTAACTCCTGTAACAAAAATAATTGAAAATATCTAAAATTGTTCAAAAACACTTGAGTATAAATAAAAGCAATTGATTGAAAATAACTGAAATTGTCCAAAAACTTTAGAGTGAATTAACTCAGTCAAAAATATTTGAAGAAATTCACTTTAAATAACAAAAAACGACAAGAAAACAACAAAAATCAATTTGAAACTATGAGAAGACTTAAAAACAATAAAATTCAATCAAAATTATGTGACAACCAACAATTCAACAAAAAACCCTTGAATCTAAAATTAACAAATAGAGAAAAACTATAGAACTAAAAGTATGGTGGTAACGAATATTTTTCAGAAATCAAAACCCCAATTTTTGAAAATTCATTAGTTATTTTTTATTAGTTTCCTGTTAATTTTAGTCACTTTGACTGTGGATCATTACAAAAACCTTCTAATTATCACGGTATATTCAAGGGTATGAAGTATACCAAAATATTTTTAAAACTACATATTTCACCCAGAGTCCTTTTAGTGTAGCCCTTTTTTTATATTTTATGCTTTCTTGTCTATACTTCGGGCAATTTATTATAAAGTGTGACAGCTTGCTTAATATTGCACTTTACTTATTTTCTTCTGTTAGAGCAAATGCAAGATTTTCAGCCTCGTGTGACTCTCTTTTTGAGATATTATATTATGTGTTTTTGGATCTTCTGGTAGTTTTGTTTACCGTTTCACTTAGTTATTTATTCGCTTCCAACTATAGATTTTTACTTGGTTTGTAGTTGGCATTAATTGATTTCGGTGGTAGTCAGTAGTTTTTTAAAAATATAAAATGCTCTTCTTTTTTCAATTTCTTCAGTATAAAAATATCTACATGTATCAAAATAAAAGCGAAATTTGACCTGAAGGCATTTATTTAGCCCGTTATTCATTGAAAAGTTATTGTAATGGTTTAGCGTCGGTTATTGTGGATATGTAAAAAAACACATTTTTTTCAAAGACTGCTTCATAGTCAAAGATATTGAGCTACTAATTGTGTAAATATTAAAGACTGTATTTTTTTTAAATAATTTAATTCATATAGTATTTTACTCGTTTTTATTATTTACATTTCCGACGCTTTTGGATAAGGCAAAAGGAGAGAAGAAAAAGATTATTTACATATCTACGATATTTTATAAATTGTTATATTTGAAGAGTTCCGTAAGCTGACAGTATTTATTCACCCTTTATATTATTTAAGTATTTGGTACGGATGAAAACATAGAATCAATAAAAAATTCAGCTCTGGTTGAAAACAACAAAAATCTGTACAATACTTAGTTCTATAAACGTTCCAGAGATGTCGCTTTCCAAACTTTTCAAATACCCCGATATTTTATAGGTTTCGTGCGTCGAATGTGATTTAATGAAAATTTATGGTTAAGAATCTATTTTGTTGACGTTGAGCTCGAATTTATAAATTATATTATGGTTTTTTTTCTGTAGGATAATTACGCTAGTCTTAATGTAGAGTGAATTCCAGACAAGAGAAACGTGAACTTTAAATCAAAATAAGTGAAAATAAAAAAAAATTCAACATTACTCTGTTCATGTATAGGCCAAGCAATAAGTATATTTCCATCAAGTAGAAACCTGACTGTGTCATGACGTATAAGACAAAACCTGATATATTTTCGATTTGCAAATGTGACCAACATTATATATATATACAGTGTGTCGCATTTAAGATGAAGACACTCCCATATTTTCGCTGTCTGAAGAATTACAGATTCGGATTTTTGTAGAGTCATACAGGTTGATGGGCCACATTTCTTGAAATAGTCAACTGAAATCTGAACTTTAAACTCAACCTACTACGATTTCACAAAGAGGACCGCTTCTCGATATTTTGCTTCGCGTTAGAGATATCGAAAAATATTATTGAAAAAGGTTGTTCAGAATATTATCTTAACCCCACATACCAAATTTTATCACAAAATTCGCATTTTTAATATTCTCATTTTTTACTAATTATTATTTATTTTGATAATTATTGTGCCGTGGAAATTAAAATCTTGACACGGTGTCATGTATTTAAATATTTTAGTGAAGTAAACAGCACTTTCAAAGGAATATTGATCAAATTAAACAATATCTTGTAATAATAAATGTGGGCGGGCAAAAAAATTTAAAAATGAAAAATTGGAATTTTTTGATGAATTTGGGTATGTGGGGTTGAAATGATATTCTGAACAACTTTTTCGAATATATTTTTTCGATATTTTTTACGCGAAGCAAAATATCGAAAAGTGACCCTGTTTGTGAAATCGTAGTAGGCTGAGATTAAAGTTCAGATTTCAATTGATTAACTTAAAAGATGTGGCCCATCAACATGTATGACTCTGCAAAAATTCAAATCTGTAATCTTTCATAGAACGAAAATGGGTGTCTTCATCTTAAATGCGACACACTGTATATATATATATATATCAGGTTCTTACTACGTAATGTCTTTTACTTGATGGCACGGACCGTTTTCTACTAGAATTTTTGTGAAAAACTCATTTTGATGCTCTATTGCTTGGCGTATTGGTATTATTGGTAAACTGTTGAGGAAAAAAACATGTAAAGGACAGCACTAGACAAAGTATTGGTATACACGATAAGCTTACCAATACCTCGGCTTCATTCAAACTATTGTTAAATACAGATTCTAACTGGAACTCTACTTAATATTAACTAAAATTTTGGTCTATTAAAATGGTAGACTCACATTATTCCTAACACACGAAGCGGACTGAACGGAAAAAGAATAGACTTGTTTTTTTTCTCACGGCTGAGTAGTGTGTATAGTGTATATAATGACAGGAATGGCCTAAGTTTCGCTTTGCTTTAAGCGAAAATTAAGTGAAAGGAATCGGTCGCGAAGCATCTTAAAAGTTGGCGAGTCCTTATTTTGCTCTGCTTTTCTGGTTATTGTTAACCTCACCTCTACTTATACGCAAGGAATTGGAACGCTTTTCTTTTTTCTTTCACCTCAACTTCAACTACAGGCCGCCACTGGCCCTCTTGCTGTTGAACATCGAACATCGAATATTTCGGGTATGTACAGAGCAGCAAAAAGGAGTTTTACTTTGCTTTTACCATTTAATTATCTGTGCATTCAAAGAAGTTTGTTTGTGAATTATTCCTAAGCTTGGCTAGTGATTATTTTACTGCTTTCCTCTTTCTTGTTCTTGTCACTCTTACTGTGGAACATCGAATGTCTTGGCATTTGCCGAGCAATGGTACATGTAGAAAGGACCAAAGTTTCGCGATAATAATCTGGATATTGAAAGGTTAGGTTAGCCAAGCGTTTTGAAGCTTGTCGAGCGTTTATTTTGTTCTGTTTTTCTTGTTCTTCCTTTTTTTTCTTCGAGCCTCTATGTATGCGCAAGGAATTGGAAATCAACTCTTACTCTACCTCAGTTTATGAAAAAATTAACATACCGCTTTTGGCTCTTCAAATGTCTTTTCTCATTTACCGGGTAGTGGTACAATATGTAGACTGTAGTGCGCCAGAAATGGTTAAAGTTTTGCATTGCTTAAGACAATATTTATTTATATATTGAAAGAAAGTGGCCACAAAGCATTTTGAAGATTGGTGAGTGTTTTGCTGTGCTCTTTTCTTCCTTGTTTTTCTAGCCAAACTTGATTGCTGTATGTATAGACAAAGAAATTGATTTTTTTGTACTATATTTACATTTCTTGACTGGTTCTCTTAGATCTACAGAAAAGGCGTATCGCTTTGATAGCACTGATAATGATCTAAGTATCGAAATGATTAATTGCCAATCATCTCCAAGGTTGGAGCACGTCTTTTTACTCTTGCTTTTCCCTTTCCTATTATCCTTCTATATCAATTTATTACTATATTAATATACCTCGACTGGCTCTCTTAACAGAAAAGGCTAATTATTGCTTGATCTGGGCTTAGAAAGGATAATTTGTAAAGCATATCCTAGGAAGGTGTGATGATTTTGACCTCATTCTTACTGTTGATCACGGAATGGCAATTGTTTTTAGTACCGAAATATATCGGTTCGGGTACGAATACTATACTATGAAACCAACTAAAATCCGTTATGTCAGTAGTGCTATGAATAATTTGCGTTTACCTAAAATTATGTTGTGAGTATGGTTACACAGAATGTCTAAGTGCTGTCGAAATGGAAAAATGTTGGCATTGAATATTGGAATTGAAGAAAAAAAATATTAAAATTAAAACTACTGTTAATAATAGCTCACATTTATCGTTTAGCAGAATTAAAAATACTTTAGTAAGTATAAGCTTAGAAATGTTGCAAAAATTGTTAAATACGATTTTAAATATTTATTCAATATTGTAAAATCAAAAAGAAAAATATTTATTCCTGTACAAATTATTTATACACATCGAGGTACTAAAACAATTTAAATTATTTTATTTATTATTGAGATATTGAATTTTAATTGTGTATTCAATTGTTTTAAAATCAACAATTTTAACCTTATTTCCCATGTAATGGCGATTTGTTATTTTTAATTACTAATAATTAAATATATTAGGTAAAATTTGTGTAACTAGTGTTGTCATCGGATTTTCAGCTCTACAGCCACTAGTGGTACTTGGCTTCAACTTCTTTTTAGTTTTTCTCTCCATTTTCATTTATTTTGTTTTGCTTTGCCAGTTCTGTACTCCTACTTTTTTCAGATCATCTTTTACTGCAGTCAGCCATTTTGTTCTAGGTCTACCCCTTCTCCTTTTGCTACATTTTCCACCCATGAGAACTCTCGTAACCCATTTGTTTCCTGACTTTATGCCAATATGACCCAGCTATCTGGCCCTCCGTGTTCTTATTAAGTTTATATCATTGGAATTTTGTATAACACTAGCAGTTCGTTATTCGTTCTTCTTCGCCATTTGTTCGCCTCTGTTTTTACTACTCAACATTTTCCTCTCCGATATTTATAGTCCGTCTTCTTCCTTTTTTTTTATAACCCATGTTTCACAGGCAAAATTTGGGCATATTGGGCATTATGCTGTAACTGTCTCATTATAAATATTTGATATATTGTGGATCTTCCTGATTTGAAACCACCTAGGTATTGTTGTTTGCTGATATATTTTTAAACGATTATCAAGTATCTTTGTCAGTATTTTATATGTAACGTCAAGAAGGGCGATTCCTTTATAGTTATTGCATTGCTGTTTATCCCTTTTTTTTATAAATTGGTCACAATAGAGCTGTATTCCAATCCTTCGATACATTTTCTTCCTTCCATATTTTTAAAATTAACTCTGCTATTCTTCATCTTCTTTAATATTTCTGCTGGTTTGCTATTTTCTCCGGTACGCTTATTATTTTTCAGTTGGTCTATGCTGTCCTGTATCTCTTGTTCAATTGGTATTTTTACGATCATCTTCCCCTAGGTCACAGCTCATATTTTTGTCCTCTTAACCGTTGTTCAGTGATCCTTCAAAATACTATGCTAACAAAAGTCTATTTTTCCTTTTTTATCTCAAAATATTTTTTCATCATTCTTCATTCTTAAGGAATCGTATTTTATTGACACTGTGTTCCTTGTTCCTGTTATATTCCTGATACAAATTTCAGATTAGTTTATTTTTATATGTTTCTTAAATTTTGCTTAAATCCCCATCTTTCTGTACTCGCTTCTTCTTTCTATATATTTGCTTCGGGTTTTTTTACACTCTTCACATATTTTCCAGTTTGTTGGTTGGAGTAGGTTACTATCGTTTCTACTTGAGATTTATTTCTGTTTATTATAATACCGATGGTATTACTATTTTCCTATCGCTTAATAATTAATTGATATTATACTTTACTTGGGGAATTGTGCTAAATTTGTTTACTTACCATTTTATGAATTTTATAGTATTTAACATTTTTTTGCACGACATCCTACAATTTAGATATATAAGAGTGAGTGCACAATATTTCCTTTTTGGCTTCCTTAAATATAGTACACAGAATTGTTTAAGGCCTCTGCAACACTCTTCTAATTAAGATTACACTTCCTAACGAATGGAGTATCCTGTATTCGTTGAAGTAACGAAAGAAATTGAGAGTACGTATCAAAGTAGGTACAATACGATATAATCAAATTCCACCTACATAAATACATGCAACAAAAAAAAAAACATAATAATAAATTATGGAAATTACTAACATTCTAAATTTTTGCCTCGGATAGGAGATAATATGTTATTTTTTGTAAGGTACGTGTAAATCAAAAATTTAAAAAAAATTACAAAAACTAGCAATATATTTAAGCTATAGCTACAATGTAATAAAAATTTTTCCAGTTTGTAAATACAAAGCAGAAGGAAACTTAGCAATTTGGAAATTTACTTATTCATGCAAAGAATATTCAAAACAACCACCTAATGAATATGAAAAGTATTATTTTACGTGAAATTCAATTGCTAGTTTTTCATCTCTAGTGTGAGTCAAATTATTTAATACTAACCGATACCACGATTACACAAAAAATTTTTTTTAGTAGATACATTTATCTTCTGTATGTTCCCTGTGGTATATTATTCATTCTTTTTTTAATTTTTTGGGAAATTAAA
>CAJUYI010000204.1:133131-150783 GCA_910591695.1 Galerucella pusilla | reverse complement strand
GTAAAAGAGAGATAGAAATTAGGAGGTTTGCTGGTGGCAGCTAGAATAGTCGAAAGTTTGACTGATAGCTAGTGCATCTGTTATATGTCTCACCTGATGATTTTCTAGGCTGGTGGAATCCGATTTAGGCATTTCCCAGCTTAGGAATTACTAAGGAATCACCTGAAATCAGATTGGTGAAATCGGGCATTACTTTTTTTTATTAAAATTCGGAATTGGTGAGGGTAGAGCCACTTTCAATTGAAGCGCTGAAATATCAAAGGGGCTGAGTGCCAATTTTTGTTAATTTGAGTTTGTATTATAGAAAGTGGGAATAATATAAGAAAAGAGCCCTGTGCCAAAAAATTATTTTACGCTTTAAGAGTAAGTTGGTAGATGGCTCTCTGCTCTCTCACCAAGTACAGCGGTAGTTTTGAGTGTCACCACTGTATAATTTGTACTCTGTACAAGCTGTCAAAATTAACCACTTGTCACTTTCTTCGTTTTCATTTTTTCAATTTCTATGTCGTTATTATTTTGAATCGGTGTTAAAAATATATAAAGCGGGTGTACACATGTTTACTGTTTACTCCGTTTTTTATTTTTGCGACATATCCCCTTTGATATTTCAACGCTTCGATTGCTTTGCCTTTTGCTTTTAGAGTAGCCACGACTGGAATTGATGAAAAAGGATGAATTTTATATTTTTTAACAATTTTGCATTTTTTCCCTGAAATACACTGTATAATATTTCAGCACGTGTTAAGAATTATGAGTAGGTATACCTACATAGAATTTTATATCCTGATTAAGCGGAACTGTTCCTCTACACTCACACAAAATACAAACACATCAACACCGTTAACTTTCCCTCTCTTCCGTTCTTTTTGTTTGAACTTCTCTTGTACCTTCGTTTACTATCAGTCAATTCAGTTTCAGCATTTTACGTGGGTTATGAATGCACCGGCGCATTACAGAAATATCGTTCGCTAAGTTTACGAAAAACTAACAATATTGTGGTGGTTGAATAGTTTTTTTTGAATTCGTCGTTATTCACGTGAACGATTTTGAAGTTTTGTTAAGTAGTGCGAAACATTTTTTTCGGTCTTCAAAATTGCACAAATTCTAAGTAAGTTATTGAAAAACATTTTGATTAAAAAATTTGTGCGAGGTTAAAGTTTTAAAGGAAGATATAAAAATATATATATTTGTTATGATTTTTTGGTAAAAAGAAATTTACATTTTTTCTACAAAAACAATCAATTTGTGGATTATATACTTCGTCAAATCATTAGCTATTTTGGTTTCGTTCCTTATATATTAATTATATTATTTATTTTATACATATAATATAGGTATATATCATGAGTAGATATAAACTTAACAATTATTATATGTTTTCTCAATGTTGGAAGTAAGCGGTGTGCAAATTCATAATGGGGAATCAAATATTTTCAATGTTTTTATTCTGACAAGGTTTTTATATGTCGATTTGAAAATTGGGATGATTTAAATAGTTCGTCATTTATGCTGTGACGTACATACCCTAAAAGAGAAGTTAGCTACACAGGACCACAATGTGTTCTTTTTTTAAATCGTAGGATATGTTATGCTCATGTTGTATTGCTTTTATAGTGAATGACCATTATTTGTTATAGTTAACGTATTTTTTGCGCGATCGATCTTTTTTGTTTATTTACTGCATTGGTTGTCAGGACGGTAGGTTGTGTTTACTGGTTTCTAAGTCTAACACGTCGGTAAGTGACTTACTCACCGTTCAGACGTCGGTAAGTAAATTACTTACCGACGTCTTAGCCCTACATACATTTGAGAGGTACTATATAATATATTACTTCATTCATTACACAAAAGGAACAAAAAAAATAAGATTTATATTTTTTTAATGAATAGAATCGAACAGATCCATATAAAAAGTAATAAATAGCATAAAAACAATTTCACCAAAATGCTAATTATATTTTAAACTGATCGAGAAGTATAAATGTCACTTTTGATATTTCGTTCATTCCGAAGATATGTATTTAAATTATTTTATTCGAAGCTTATTTCAATACTATCGCGCAAAAAATGGTATACCTAAGCATTTCGAACGTTGAGGGTAAACAGCCCTTACCGTTCTTGATACTTAATATACTATTAGTCCAAGATCCCAGAGCGTTAAGACATAACTTATTTTCTAATAGATGAAATGCTAGGTTCTCAGTAGCATCCCGTGTGCTTTGAACACCTGTGTGTTTGTGGAGCTATCCTAAGGGCACCTTGGCAGATATCAGGTGAGAAAGATGACTAAAATTAAGAGTTACTTTACTTGAATTTAAATGTCTGATTTTTATATAATTATGTTTTGTAGAATAATATTCTAAAGTAGTATCATAAGTGTCAGACACTCTCCATGGACCAAAACTTTTGTCAGACGCTTTAAAGCTCCACAAGCTCCGTAAACGTATAGTATTCAGTATAGTTCGAATTTGTTGGAGCACATATAACTTAGTAATAGTTGCCATGATAACATATTTGAAAGTCAGACATGTGAAAATAAATGAAGTTAATCCATTCTTTTGCAGATTTAAGGAGTCTGACTAAAGTTTTGGCCCATGGAAAGTGTCTGACACTTATGATACTACACTAGAATATTATTCCACAAAACATATATGAAAATCAGACATTTAAATTTAAGTAAAGTAACTCCCATTTTCAGTCATCTTTCTCACCTGATATCTGCCAAGGTTCCCTTAGGATAGCTCCACAAACACACAGGTGTTCAAAGCACACGAGGTGTTACTGAGAACCTAACATTTCATCTATTTGAAAATAAGTTATGTCTTATCGCTCTGGGATCTTACTCTATATAGTTAGCATGTATTTTTTTAGTGTCAGATATTTTTTGTAAGTTAATAGATTGACTCGGTTCGTACAGGCAAATGCACACATATATTCAATAACTTACATCAAAATGATCTTCACAGCAAGAATAGGTAACACTAGTCTTTGTAGTCTGTTAATATTTTCTTCTAGCAGCCTCATAATTTGTGGACATAATTACGGAGAAAAACTAAACTTACTTTTAGGAAGTCTTATTTTCGAGTTTTCTCCTAAAAAATTCGGTTTCAAAAAATGTTGAGTTAACTTTTGCAAAGAAGTACAAAGATATTTGAATAAAATACCAAAAACCGGATTCTAACACCTCTTTGTTTCTGGTTACAACGTTTGTTGAATACTTTTTGAATTTAATTTTCCCAAATAGTGCGGAAAGTGATACTTCTGCTACGAATGTGTAAAATTACATTCAAGCCCAGCAAGTAACAATAACTATTATTCCGTATGCGTGTGGAATAGTATATTTTGTAACAATTGCGGCACTTGACTTTGTCTCGACTTTCAAACTCGTGAGAAATTAGCATTTGCGCACGTGTGTTGCACACTGTATTTTTCTTACGATCACCATCCAGAAATCCAACAAACGACTGTGTTGCACACAGTATTTTTTTATGGTCACTTTTCTAACAAGACATAGATTATGGCGGGAACAGTCCTGGATCTTCATCTCTGGTGTTGGTGTTTTCGGTTATTGTTAATAAGTCACTATTTATAGCAGATGTTGAGGGAACAGGAACAGAATCAAATTTCTGTAGATAATGTTTCATCGACCCTACTAGTTGATTGCACTGAATGCATTATTTTTCGAGAATGACAATTTGCTGTAGGTATTTAATTTGGGTACGCCCAATGTCACTTTGGATATACCTTGTGCCACTTTTCCCACAACGTACCTAGCCAACGGGCACACTGAACGAGTTATGCCGATCAATTTGTATCAAGTAAAAATCAAACCAACACTACCTTATGAAAACTGTCTCACGGTTAGATCGATCGCTGTCATGTCCAGTCGATATGCTTAATTTTCAAATTTCGAACTTCCAAACTCGGTTTTTCATTCACAGATTTATTTCTTACATAAAATACAGTGTATTAGTTCTAAAAGATCTAAAAATGCAGCTGTTTTGTGTCAAATTGGAAAATTGTGATGCCTGCTTAGTCTGACAAGCATTGCAAGTCTCTCTTGATCCGACACCACACGACTCGATACCAATAAGATTAGTGTGCCTGCCGCAATAATGCTTAATTTATGAGTATAGTCAGAGACAAGGGGAGACAGTTAACTTGGAGAAGTAGTTCGTTTTCAGTTTTACATCCTTCCTTTCTTAATACATTGTCAGTAAATAAGGCTGTTTCACTCCCGCATCATTAAGGATGATCGTAGATGTCGCTAGTGACGTTTGAAATAAAATTTGTCAACGTTGCCGCTATGCAGTATTATCTTAATCTTTGGGAATTAGGCTTATATTTTATATATTTATTTTTTTAATGATATACATATATACCTATAAATAATTGAAATATCTACTAAGGGTATCAATATTGATACACAGCTCTACATGACAACTAGCAGTTACAGCGCCATCTATTAACATCTTATATTACAAACGCCCAAATCAAGTATTATCAAACAAATGTTTTACATTGAGTTACTCGTCTCCCCTAGTTAAAATAATATCCTTCTTGTTGTGCGTCATCGATTGTGACGTATATCCGGGTTTTCGGCATGTCGTTTATTTTATTTGCTATTTTGACATATAGCTAACCTTAAATTTGATAAATAAGATCATCAGGATTGTATTTAGCCAAATTCGAAAGGGCTATGCAATTAATAATTACCAGCATCTTTTTCTAACTGAAAATACTTGAGAAACTTTCAAAATACTGATGTTTTTCCGTGTATTCATGCATATTTTTGTATTATCCATATAAATAAAACAATAAGATTAATATTTACTTTTCATAAATAATAATTGACCGTAAACAACAAAGTACAGACCTGTCGGGAACTGTCAGTGTGACAGTAGAAAAAGACGTAAGACACATTGCCGCTACGAAAGGTAGGTACGTCTGCATTCTATTTTGAATAGTATGATTTGTAAACATCAACTAATTAAATATTAGGGTTAACGTTTGCAATACATTTAAGCGGTTCATTATTGTGATATTTTCATTAGGATTAATCACAGACCTGCCTTTTTTCCATTTCTTCCTACGTAATGTGTTAGAAAGACATTAACAATCGATGACGCACACCAAGAAGGGTATTATTTCAACCATAGTCATCTTTGATCGGATGATTTTTACATACCTACTTCTTACCATAATAAAATTGATGCTCAGTCAATGATTTGACGCTAAAATAATATCTATCCACCATCCCGCATACAAATAATGTTTTAAAATAAAATCATCGTTGATGAGGTAACATAAAAGTACATACATATCATGTAGTTTATAGCGTAGATAAGACAGAAAACTGGTCAGCTAGCAAATTACTAGTGGAAGGACCGTGCGCTGAACGTAAGAAATTGAAAAAATTGACAATTCATACATTTTCCGTCAAAATTGAAGTATGTCGTTATTTACAGTGTACATTAGATTAAAAAATTGGTTATTTGATGAGGTAAAACACTATTGGGCATGCATAGTAACTTAATGTATTATGAGTTTATTCTAGCAACTGAAATATTTATTGAATTAAAGTTAGCAAATTATAACTTTTTTGTTCTATATTTTATCAACTACCAAATGTATTTTTCCTAACTCATTTTTTGTCTATGCGGATAACTGAGTATCAACTATGGTGAGAACTATAATGTAAAAATTATTCCATCAAGGATCCATTGTAATATGCAACTAGGTACCAATTTCAATATAGATTTGACACCCGTGCGAGTGTTGTTTAATTTTTTTTGTACCCGATATCCTCTATTTTAAACTTTATAATCCATTTTTAAATGAAAATTATGTAAACTGGTTGGTTGTTTCATGTTAAAAGAGGTACTAATATATTTTTTTTCAACTGATTTCCGCTAAACAAAACTTGGCACATTTTTGGAGACTTACTTACACCGTATCTCAATAAAAATCATAAGACTGTAGTTTTTAATGAATTTTTGCTCATCTGAAGATACGACGCTTCTAAAATTAAATACAAATACGGATTTCCGATATTCAAAAAATCTAATTTATTCCGAGGTAAAAAAATATATTAATTATAATCTGAACAGAGGAAGCAACATTAATTTTTGCATTACTTATAAACTATTTAAATTTTTATAAAAAAAAAAACAGGAATACCGTGTAAATTACCGGATCTGATACCATTGGATTTTTTTTTCAATTCGTTCGTCAACGTTTCCTTGGATATTGTCAGCAGCACAAATGTCTGTTTCAATCCATAGTATGTGCATCGTAATCACTCCAATTTCAGTGATATCTTCAAATGTAATGTGAACGGACTTTTTGAAGACTCATTCATAAGCTTCTATAGCTAACTGGTCCGCCAATCGATTATCTGGCACCCATACTAGAGACACTGTGATGCCTATTGCCAGCTTCTTCTAGGGAATACTTTACAGTTTCTTGCCAGTCTAGACCTAGTTGTTCGATTGCTGATAGATTTAAGCAGAGCCTGGCTGCGAATATTTCAATTTTTGGTCCGGTATATCCGTTTCTGATGTTTTCATGAATACAGACTACATCGACCAATGCTAAAGAGCATTCTCTATCTAGGTCTGACAATACAAAACATTATGGGCGAGTTGTACCGACAGTCGGCTAAACCTGGTTTATCTAACCATAGGGTTAAATTTAACAAAAGCTTAAACCGGTACGTGTTGTACCAGTGGTGTTTTCGTGCAGTTTTGTTAATCAATCATTTTGAAAGGTTGGTATCAGTGAATGCTAGACGAATGAACTACTGTGGAGTAAATTACTTACGTTTTGTCAATAAAAAATATAAAAGAAGAATTTTTAATGCGATTCTAACCCCCAGTCTCAGTTTACATTCTCAGTTCCTGAAGTGTTTTTTATTTTTGCATATTATTTTATTTGACTAAAAATGAATAAAAATAAAAAAAGGTCAGAAAACTTCACGGCCAAAGAAGAACGCCTCCTCTTGGATTGCGTCAAGCAACAGTGGAGCGTTATTGAAAATAAAAGGACTGACGCAGTCAGTAATGACGAGAAAATGGAGGCGTGGAAAAAAGTCGCTCTTAATTCATACATCTAGCGATCGCTACAGGGACTTCGGCATCCTAAAAAACAAATTCAAAACATGAAAAAAAATCCAAAAAAGCTTTCGCGGAAGAGAAGCTGCAGAGACTCGGCACAGGTGGCGAAGAATATGTATCATCTCCTGCCAATGGTATTTATGTGGAACTGAAGGAACTTTTAGGGAAACAAGTCACTGGCCTGTGCTCTCAAGTTCTCAACTTCTTACGGATTAGGTTTTTTGTGATTTTGCAAATGCCATCGATTGCGTTGATCATGAAATTGTTATAAATAAACTAGCCTATTAGAGCGCTTTCAGACGAGACACTTTATGGCCGGCTACTAGTGTCTGAAAAGAATCGCGCGGCTAAAAATACATTAATATACATAGACACACTAGACACATGGTGTCTGAAGAATCCAAAAAATAAATAATATAGAGGGGGTTGCATTAAAAATAAGAAATTTGGTATTTGCCACTGTCACATGTCATACCCTATATAATTTTTTTAAATGCATTTAAAAATTCAAATCGACGTGTCCAAGACTTTTTCCCAGCACGCATTCATTTATTCGTCATCGAATTCATTCCATTTGGCTGTTCCACTCTGTATAGTTTAAGAACGTCCATTACCAATAAAAATGTCGACAGGCGATTTGCCCCAACATTTTTGTCAATTATATTTTTTATTTTAGAATATAATTACTTGTCTGTCATTGCAAGCATCAGGTAATTGCGTATGCAGATGATGTCACGCTGATTGCAAGATCAAAAAAAGAGTTGGAACTGCTCTTCGGAAAATTGGAGGGTACAGCTAGAGCATTCGGGCTGCATATAAATACAGAGAAGACGAAGTATATGGAAATGAGGCAAGATCCAAATGAGTTAACCAGAGAAACTTTGTTCAGGACAAGACACAGAATATATACCTTTGAAAAGGTGGATAAATTTGACTATTTAGGAGTACTAATCACTAACAAAAGTGATGAAACTCTTGAAATAGAAAAAAGATTATCCAAAGGAAGTAGATCACTTGGAGCACTGAATTACCTATTGAAGTCAAAACAAATATCAAAAAAAGCCAAAATAAGAGTCTATAGAACGATTATACGACCGACGGCACTCTACGGATGCGAATCGTGGATTCTAACCAAAAAAACTGAAACAAAGATTGGAATATGGGAAAGAAAAGTACTGAGGAAGATACTAGGAGGTAAAAGATTGGGACATGGAGGAGGCTAACGAATAAAGAAATAAAGGTATCGTATGGATACCCTGATATAATTCATTATATAAAGGCACAAAGAGCCAGGTGGTTGGGACATATATGTAGAATGCCTAAAGGTAGACACACTAGTAAAGCGATCCTTGAAGGAGAAGGAGGTAAAAAACGAAGGGGCAGACCGAGGAAGAAATGGGTGGAGACGGTAGCAGCGGGCATAAAGGAAAAGGGGATAGAAGATTGGAGAAGAGTTGCGGAAGATAGGAAAATGTGGAAAGCCCTAGTAAGAAAAATAGAGGAAGATGAAGAAACCTAATTCAAAAATGTATACAATTGGTATACCTATGTAATTAATAAGTCATGGGCCTCTAAGGCATGTAGAACTGTAATATATATATATTACTTGTGACCCCCTACTTTTGTCGGAAAAAAGATTGTAAATATAAGGGTTGCAGGAAACCCCTAACTTTGGTGCGTCCGACTGGGGATGTACCCCGTGAAAGTTGTCCAACAAGGTTAGACCACTTTATTTTGAGAAATGTTTGGATTCTGTGAAAATCAGTCGCGAGGTATTAATTTTTTTTCCTAACTTTGGCATTTTTCGCGTGTCCGACTCGTCAAACTTCCCAAACATTTTTTCCGGCAAATTTTCTGTGCGTTTTTTATGTATTGAATATTAAAAATTACCTCTGTATCTATACATTTTTTTCTCGCTAAATTCCATGACATTTTGATAGCCTGAAAGAAAAACGCCCCACTACCATACTTTGTTAAGCTCAAAATTTGCCCGACTCCAACCAAATAAAAAATACACAAAGTTTGGATAGTGTGGTCATAATAATTTGTTTAAAGTCTGGGCCCAAAGACTAGTAAAGACAACATAATTTTGCGTCGTTATCCTATACACTGCCAATGCTTCGCCATCCTGCAATCTCACAGTGTTCGCGACTATAGTCGGATCGTTGACAAATGTTGACAAACCCACTGTTTTTCACGAACTCTTGTTCCATTTTTTCAATGGACAAACATTTTTAAAACGTAAGCGAATGTTTGTTCGTAATTGTACCTATTTTGGTGAAAACTAACGTTAACATTTTATTTTTACAAATATCTTGAGTTTAAATTGGGAAAAATAATCAAAAATCCCTTTTAAAATGCTGGATTGGAATTGTTGTTCCAAATAACCTTGTTAAAATCGTATAGTTACTTGCATAAGGTTTTTCTTTTGCGATTTCGAAGGTAATAGTCTATTATAACGCCTTACAGAGACTTTGAAAATCAAAGAACAAAGACCGTTCACTAAAAAACAACAACTACATCCCTGGCTATATGCCACGAAGAACATTGAATTAAACTTCAAAGTTAAACGGGGTTGGTATATATCTACGATTAATAACTTATCAACCTACAAACGTCCAAATCCATCATGTCTCGTTATTGATTTTTTTCGATTGTAAACAGTTATAATTCCATTAAAAAAAAATGCCGACACAGATAGGTAAATATGATCCAGTACGTATGCAGATCGATTTCTCATGAGAAAGTAAAATCCACTTATCAAGCGTGAAAAAAAAATTAATTTCCAATTTGCGGAAACAGATGCGTATAATATTTATAATGGAGGTTAAAGCGATACGATTTATCAAATAAGTAGATCTATAAATTGTTGTTGTAAGTTAACTGTTTCTAGAATGGAAATCGAAGACACAAATATTTATTTCTTTTATTTATTAAAATGTGATATTGCTAGTCTAGTAATTGTAAAACCGTTATAGCGTTATAGACAAGGGAGGTGTTGACAGTTATAATTTTCAATAAAATGCATTTTCCATTCTGGAACTCGTAAAACATACTAAACTCTCGATCTTTCAGAGTACCTTCCGGAGTTTAAGCCTGGTGTTTTGATTTTGTTGTTTTGTTACATTGGGAATTTATGTTCTAGATGATTTATATAATTTACTAGCTGTCCCGACAGACGTTGTCCTGTATTGTCTTACAATATTATGAAACTTTAGACGATTTTCATGTTGATTGAAAAATATATCAAAGTTACTTATTTTGAGTGGAATAATCAGGTTTGTTAATTATTTTTAAGGAATGTAATATTTCTTGAAAATTGAGTTTTTCATAAGAATAATCAGTTTATAAATACTTTTTTCAATTTTTCAAATGTGTAGTTCATATTCTACCTTGCCATACTGGATGTGGGGACATGACACGGAGCTGAGATCTCATGTTATGTTTCCAATATTTTGTTAGGTTATATCAAAAAAATTGAATTAGAGTTTAGAAAAGGATTGAGAACAAATGTAATCAACTTATACATACTGAATTATTCTAAATAACGTATATTTCGAAAAATTAACTGGGACATGAATACTGACGTTGCTTCAGCGGGTCAGCTGAATTTTACTCGAAAAGTATTAAGTTTATCGTGTATATTTATGGAAACAAAGTTATAGAGCGTGGAATTTGCTATAAAATTCCGTGGTTCAAAATGTAAAAATTTCCATCCCTGCAGCCACAGCGGATAAATAAGTAAAAAAAAATTGAAGAAACAGCTGTTTTTCAGAAGCAAAATACTAATGCAATTGATGAAGAAATGTTAATAATTATTATTTCTTAAAATACGTTATTTATTCACGAACTGAATGCAATAAACGCAGTTTCGATATCTTATTTAGTTGCTGAGTAATCTAATTGTTAATAAACTTTAAGTAAAAAAATAGATATTGTTAGAATAAAGACATTTGCCACAAAAAATTGTTTAAACTTACAAAAATGTTTCTACACATACTAGAAGGTCACAGATATCATATGCAATGATTTAATCAACATTTTTTTTTCGGTTTAACTGACTCAGACGTTAGTTTAAAAAAGTGGTTAAAATTTGACCTTAGTAACAATTAAGATATCTTTTATTTTAATTAAAATCTGAAAAACCTACTTAAAGGACTTGGAAAAACACAACTTTTGGCGTTTTGAACGTTCAATTCGTACCATTTAATCCCGAGTTATTGAATCCCAAACTTGATCAACGATTTCACAACAAAAAAAAAACTCCTATGCTAAATATATTTATTCAGGACATATTATAGTATAAGTTAATCGTTTCAATTTTATTTATATTTCGCCTAAAAATTCAAATTTTCGTCCTTTTAACATTTTAAAATTTTACAACTTCCCGTCAAAATCTAGACCAATGTCAATGGCTTCGATTCATATCTATGATGTCATTATTCTAGGAAGTACCTTCCACGGGTTGTGAACTTTCACAATAACAGTATAAAGTGTATATTTAATAAAAAGGCGGTCTTTCAGACCCTCCATATACATATTTATACAGAATCAGATGAAAAAAATATAGAGGAACACTAAAAAGTAGATGTTTTTCAGCTCAAACTGTATACAGACAATCGTCGATAATTTGCTTAGAAACTAGATATTGCTTGGCATTTTTTGAAATATTTTCTTTTCTTTTACCAAAACACTATTTTGTAACTTTTATAACACTAGCTTTCAATAATTTCTTAGTTTTATATAACTTAATCTCCAAATATAGGAAACGACATTTGGCTTGTTCATATGAGCTACCTAAATCAAACAATTTTTCTGAAAATGTAAACTAACCACATATGGACCATAGTTAATTCTGCTATATGTTTTTGTGAAATGTTTTTCACATTTTGGCAGGTCTTCCATACTTCCCAAAACTGTTTAATAAGGTCATCAAGAGATTTTTCTATCAATGTGCACAAACTATATTGGGCTCATTAGCCACCAATAAGCCATTATTATTTATCAACGTTACCTAAACAAGATCCACCCAAACATTGTATTTAAGGCTGATGAGACTTGAATCCCTCTTGAATAATTAGACCAAATATTTCAGCTCCTAACAGAACCTGATGAACCTTAATTGAATACTAAAATTTGGGATCATCTAACTCCAAACTTTGAATATGTCCCCACTCTTTGATAGACAGTACCTCTGTTGGAGTAGTATCACATATTTCTTTCACAAAAAAAGTTCAGCCCCTATAACAGGATTTGGCTGATGATACAGACGAATATCTGTATTAATTATACCTGAATTTGAATATGACATTTGGTTCAATCAATGAAGACATCACTTTTTCACTAAATTTTCTTAATCCAAGTTCCTTAACTATTTTAGCCCGACTCTGCTGGAAATCGTCAACTGAATCCCTAATACAAATCCTAGCAGTAGAGAACAGCACTGTGTTATTACCTGAGATAGTTGTGACCATAGCATCCATCATTGATGGACATGAAGCTTGTTCAGTAACACTGTAACCTTTCGGTTCATTTTTATTAGAAAAATGTAATAAAATATGATGTTTTCCATTACATAACTTGCACAAATAATCAGATCTATACAAAGATAGGTAAAGTTGAAATAAAACCCTTCTTGGTGTGCGTCATCGATTGTTAATGTCCTTCTAACACATTACGTAGGAAGAAATGGAGAAAAAGGCAGGTCTGTGATTAATCGTAATCAAAATATCACAATAATGAACAGTTTAAATGTGTTACAAACGAATTGAATTACAACAATTTGATTGGTTGATTTTTAGATTACGCGCAAACGCAACCTATCAATCGAGAGTCGAAAATACTATGAAGGCGTTACTTTCGTAGCGGCAATCTGTCTTACTTCTTTTTCTACTGTCACACTGACAGTTCTCGTCAGGTGTGTACTTTGTTGTTTACGGTCAATCATTAATTTATGAAAAGTGAATATTAATCTTATTGTTATATTTATTTATACTGGGTGTCTCATTATATTCTGACTGTTTTTAAGAGCTTGTATCTTCGAAACGGTTTTAGATAATAAGATGCGGTTTTCACAGTTAGGTTTAAAATTACCATAAGTTTTGTTATGACACATTTATATAAATGGCCTACTTTCGGTTTACCCGCTAGAAAAGTGGCGTATTTTCAGAATACAGTAGATGTAATTTTTCAAATGGGTCACCCTGTATATTTAACAATTTCTTAAAAGTCGCATATTTTTAGTTTATAATGGTACCTTGAAGTTTGAAATTTGTGCACAGAAAACGATGTTACATAACTTCAACCGGGGTACTGTAATGATTCACATTCATTATTAATAAGTAATTATAAAGGAGGCGTTAATATGTCACATCACAAAAATATTGCGATCATTAACAGAACGTTACGTTGTGTTTTATATTCAATGAAATTGAAGTGTTCAATCTATCAAAATGCAGTATACAGCACAAGAAAAATCTCAAATAATATTGTTATATGCCCAAACTCAATCCTATGTTCAGACTAGAAGACGATTTAGAAGACAGTTCAATAAAAATCCCCCTGCTACAAATGCCAAATTTAGGAATTCTGTTTCTATATCTAGAAAAAAGAGAACCGTACCTAAATGGAAATTCAGGAGAAATGTCTCAAATTTAGACTTTACAAAATTCAAATTCTACAAAAAATTAACGATCGGGACCATGATAAAAGAGTGTTCATGTGTGAAACTTTAACAGATTTGTACAGAACATATCCAAATTTTAGAATTATTATGTCTGATGAGGCTGCGTTCCATATAAATGGACGAGTTAATAAACATAACTGTAGAATTTGGGGATTAGAAAATCTAAGAGAATTTCATCAACATGAAAGAGATTCTCCTAAAGTTAATGTTTGGTGTGCAGTGTCTCGTGAGAAATTATATGGGCCTTTCTTTTTTGCAGAAAATACAGTTCGTGGTAATAATTATACCGATATGTTGGCAAACTTTTTTTATCCCCAGTTAGAACAAGATGGTATTTTAAACCAAAATGTTTACTTTCAACAGGACGGGGCTCCACCCCATTATTTCAGCATAGCAAGAGAATCTGTTAACCAACAATTTGGAAATAATTGGATTGTTAGGAGTGGTCCAATAGAATGGGCTCCAAATGGGAATATGTGGAAGATAGAGTCTACAACCCGATGCTTGCTACTATTGAAGAATTAAAAAATAACATACGGAAGGTAATGGAAAATATTTTTCTTGAAATGCTGACAGCAGCATTTGACAACTTAAGGGTTCGATTCCACAAATGTATAGACCAAGAAGGAAGACACACCAAACATTTGTTTTAGAGTGTCCTAAAACATGTTCTTATTTGTTTTTTACTGTTCACTTTTAGTTACTAGCTAATAACGTTTTTGTTTATGACAATTTCAACTTCATACCTGAATCATTACAGTATCCCAGTTAAAGTTATCTAACTTCGCTTTCTGTGCACCGATTTTGAACTTTGAGGTACCGTTATAAAGTAAAAATATACGTCTTTCAAGAAATTGCTAAATATACAGGGTGTCTCATTCAAAAATTACATCTACTGTATTCTGAAAATACGCCACTTTTCTAGCGGGTAAACCGGAAGTAGGCCATTTATATAAATATGTTAAAACAAAACTAACGGTAATTTTAAACCTAACTGTGAAAACCTCATCTTATTATCTAGAACCGTTTCCAAGATATAAGCTCTTGAAAACAGTCAGAATATAATGAGACACCCTGTACAATACAAAAAAAGCCTAGATACTCGGAAAAACATCAGCATTTTGAAAGTTCTCAAGTATTTTCAGTTAGAGAAAGAAGCTGATAATTATTAATTTCAAAGCCTTTTCGAATTTGGCTGAATACGATCCTGATGATTTTATTTATCAAATTTAAATTTAAATATGTCAAAATAACAAATAAAATAAACGACATGCCGAAAACCCGGATATACGTCACAATCGATGACGCACACCAAGAAGGGTATTATTTCAACCATATATAATGTGCATTATTTGGTAAACACCTAAAATAGCTATTTGTATAACAAAGGAGCAAAATGATACTTTTCCTCCCGAGGATGAAGTTTAATTTAATCATTAAAGGGAGGAAAGGGCATTTTACTCCCATGTTATACCTACAAAGGACAAAGGTGAAAGAGATGGTTAAGGAAGCAAAGTAAACATCCTGGGAGAAATTTGGAGAGAAATTGGAAGAAGACAAACATGGCAACCAAAAGCATTTCTACAAAACACTAAAAACAATCAGGAAAGGAAGAAATACGAAAAATACATATCTTCTATCCAGAGATGGCGAACTGTTGACAGAGACAAAGGAAATAATGGAAAGGTGGAAACAACATTTCGAAGACATACTGACTGTACAACGAACGAACATGATAGAAGAAACAGAAATCTCAGAAGCAGAACAAGAGCAATGTGAATATGTACAGTTCGAAATAGAAGATGTGAAAGCAGCAATAAATGTGCTGAAAAGAGGTAAAGCTGCAGGTCATGAACAAATAACAACAGAAATGCTGCACAACTTGGGACACACAGGCTTTGAAGTGTTAACAATTCTAATCAATAAAGCTGCAAAGGAACACCGAATTCCTAGAGATTGGGAGATAGGAATAATACTGGCTCTACACAAAAAAGGTAACAATAGAGACTGTAACAATTATGGAGGTATTACATTATTAAGCATTGTGTCAAAAGTATACGAAAAATTGTTAGACTGTAAATTAAAAACCAAAATTGAACATCAGCTGGAAGACTCACAGAGCGGATTTAGAAGAGGAAGACCACATATTTACCATAAAACAAATGATTGAGAAGTTTCATAATAGCAATATGTATGTAGCATTCATAGATTTGGAAATAGCTTTCGACAGTATCTCAAGGAAGACGGTATGGAACAGTTTAAGAAACAGAGGGGTCAACGAAGAACTAGGGAGCAGCATAGCCAGCTTATACCAATGCACCAGAAACTACATAAGAAGAAATAATGCCGAATCTGAGCAGTTTCTAACTAGGGAAGGTTTAAGACAGGGAGGAGTTCTAAGCACCACCTTATTTAACCTTATACTAGACGATGTAATGAAGGAAGTTAAAGCAAAAGCAAAGAAACTTCTGGTTGGCTACATAAAACTGGAACCAACCTACATAACAGAATGTACCTTCGCAGACGATCTAATGATATGTGCCAAGAATCAAACGGACCTGCAAAACAATTTAAATCTATGGTATGAAGCACTGAAGAAATACAACCTAAAAATTAATGCGAATAAAACAAAAATAATGGTGATCGGTAGAAACGAAGTCCAAACAGTTGTTAGTTTAAGCGATAAAGAATTAGAACAAACGGATAACTTCAAGTATCTAGGTGTCTTGATAAACAAAGACGAGAAGAACGAAGCGGAAATTAACAACAGGATAGAAAGCGCAACCAAGTTGTACTATTCATTAAGTAACACGCTTGTAAGGAAGAAAGAAGTGTCGACGAAAACAAAGCTGATAGTCTACAAAACCATATTCAAACCGATCCTAATCTATGGTTGTGAAAGCTGGGTACTCACGGGACAACAGAAGAGCAAAATACAAGCCATAGAAATGAAATTTCTAAGGGGCATAAAGGGCATCACAAAAAAAGACCGAGTGAGAAATGAAGTTATTAGAAAGGAATTGGAGGTCGAGTCGATCATAAACAGTATAGAACGACAACAACTGAAGTGGTTTGGACATATGGTAAGAATGGACAACTCGAGACAAGTCAAGTTGATATGGCAAACCAAACCAAAAAATAGAAGATCTAGAGGCAGGCCTAGAAGGAAATGGGATGATGTAATAGCTGGTATCCTGGGAAAAAGTAACAAGAGCTGGAAGGAAGGGAAAGAGCTTGCTCGAAATAGAAGAAGCTGGGCGAAATTTGTGTATAAAAACGACTGAAATACTTAAGTACAAACTTTGTATGGACAAAATACCTTCTTCGGGTATATTAAGGTTTATGATTATGATGATGATGATGATGATGATGTTATACCTACATATGATTTGAATATGAAATTCATCCTGTTTCATATCTTTAAGCACAATTTATTATATTACAACTTTGTAGTTTGAATTTCTCTAGCTAACGTTCCATTATAAAAAAATCTTCACTACCACACACAAGAACTACTACTACAAGATACTACTCACCTCTATGATTTTAGCACACCCAAATTAAATTGTAACACCACTTTGCTGATAAAACTTCTTACATGCATGAAAGTACTTCCCATCCAGCAACAATGTATTACCTTTTTGCCACAATGAATATCTCAGTAGGTAACAAATTGCTAAATTTTCACCCCTATTATTGGTCTGTAATTGTGTAATTTCCCACAAATCCAAGTCGATGAATCAGAACGTTTCGGAATATTGCTGATGGTATTAAATTAAAACATGTATTAAATCGTGAGACCCAAGCCGCGCAAATATCACACCACTTAGGTACCTTGAAATAAGTCGACTT
>CAJUYI010000204.1:67040-118551 GCA_910591695.1 Galerucella pusilla | reverse complement strand
GAGGTAAACAATTTAAATATTTAAAAGAAACGGCCATGTGCGAGTCGGATTCGTGCGTGAAACGTTCTGTACCAATATCGAGCAAGAACAAGCAAAAAAAACCACTCTTGTTAAATATATATTTTATCCTGATTTTATTATTCGTTGTTATAACGCAAACAGAAATACATAATCTGTGAAAATTTCAACTGTCTAACTGTCATGGTTCATGAGATACAACCTAGTGACTGACGGACGGACAGTGAAGTCTTAGTAATAGGATCCATATTTTACCCTCTGGATACGGAGCCCTAAAAACGTATTTTCTTCTGGTTATCTTCCACGAAGCCCCCGATTTTCGAAGATAGAGATAACAGAAAAATGTATCGACCGAAAATACTTTTCAGTGATCACCACTTTAGAACCGAATTTCTACAAGCGAATCATTTCATGAGGTAATAGTCTGTTCTGTACCTAAATCTACAAAGTCTTTTCAATGTGCAGCTATGTCTAAGCCAGGAGGTCAAGTATCTGTGTACAATTATGGGTGCAAAAGTAGCCTGGAATCTACACCTACATGGCAAAACCAATGAAGGGAAAATGGCATTAATGGCTGCCAAACAAGTGACAGAACATATATATGGAAACTAAATTAATGGATCGTACACTGACAGTACACAACTGCGGTGAGACCCTTGGTTAGCTAAGGAGCCTTAGTTTTGGGAGGCCAAAAGCAGACCAGAGGAAATCCGAACTGGAGCTATTAAAATTTCAGAGACTTGTCAGTCTGTGCATAACGGGTGCTATGTGGAGCAACCCAGTTGCGCCAATGGAAGCCACTCTCAATCCCTTGCTCTGCATGTTAAGGCGAGAATTTCTGCATGAAGGCTGGAACGTAAATGGAATTGGCACAAAAAAACCAACACCCACAGTAAATTTTTTTTCTACAAAGGTCAAAAAATGACAACAATATGCGAAATGACACTTTTTCGGATTCTTACGTTACCATGACATCGTGCCCGAAATACGAAGATAAGACTAGGAAAATAATATTTTTGTATTTCAATCTTTGAAAAAATGAAGCAAATCATTATTTATTTTCAAATCACTAATACTAACTCTCCAACCATGTCAGCATGCTTACCGGGCAGGCAGATCTACGGAGACTCCACTGGTACAACTGACGGAGGATCTCCGAGGTGCTCTAGACAACCAAGAAACTGTAGTATGTGCATTTTTTGACATAGAAGGAGCTTTTGACAATACTCCACATGAGGCAGTCAGAAGAGCATTTAACAGAAGAGGTGTAGACAGCACAACATCCAAATTGATGTCGGAACTGTTCACCACAAGAATAGCAGAGACGTGGACGAGCAAAGACATTGTCTCCATCTGCACTACTACACTAATGTGGAGTCTGACGGTTGACGAACTCCTGTGTGGTTTGACGGATGCCAAGGATATGCCGACGATATTGTCATAACAGCCAGGGGGAAATTCGAAAACGCCCTTTGCGATATTGTACAAAAGGGTCTGAACTATACAAATAGCTGGTGTAGGCAAGTGGGACTTAGCATCAACCCCACTAAAACCATCCTGATAACCTTCACTAAGAAAAGAAAACTCAACCTCAAAACCATAAAACTTGATGGGAACGAGATTGAATGGAGACAAGAAGTCAAGTATCTAGGTTTAACTCTAGACAGTAAGCTCCTGTGGAACAAACACGAAAAGGAGATTACATACTAGGCAAAAATGGCTATAATGGTGTGCAGGAATCTGGCGGGAAGAAACTGGGACTGTAGCCCAAAAAATCTAAGCTGGATGTACACTGCCATAGTGAGACCAATCATCATATATGGAGCCATTGCATGGAGTAGTAGAACTAGCCTATTGACAACGAGAGAAAACATCTCCAAAATTCAAAGACTAGCCTGTATATGCATTACAGGAGCAATGAGAACATGCCCAACGGCAGCCATGGAAGTGATTCTCAACGTCACCATTCTACATATGGTGGTGGAAAGTGTTGCAGAAAGAACAAGATACAGGCTAAGTGGAGAAGGAATCATAAAAAAACCACCTCCTCACTTCTTAGAAATCAGACAACCTGGGACATGCCAAAAGACGGTATGATGAAAAAGTATAACTTTTCAAAGAAATTCGTTACGGAAATGAGCAACAAGAAGGAATGGGATCCAAATACCAATACCAGACTTGGAAAGAATGCCATTCAGTGGTACACAGACGGCTCAAAAGCAATAGAAGTAACTGGGATAGGAGTGTTCGGGCCAGGAACCAAACACTCTGAAAGCTTGGGAAAAACCCCAAGTATCTGTCAAGCGGAAATCCACGCCATAAGAAAGTGCGCCCAGTTCAATATTGATGAAGGATACAAAAGACAAAGGATTATCATAATGTCGGATAGTCAAGCAGCCATTAAAGCACTGAGCTCATGTGTAATCAGTTCCAAAATGGTGTGGGAATGCCTAGACAAACTCAATGAACTAGGCGAGAACAGCATAGTCTCCTTACTATGGATTCCAGGACACACTGGAATAGAAGGAAATGAAATAGCAGATGAACTAGCAAAGGGGGGGACTGAAATACCTTTCTGGGGGCCTGAACCCTTTTGCGGAATCAGCCGCAATGTAATATTGGAAGAAATAAGTAAAGCCGAAAAAAGAGAAGATCTGGCCATTGGAAAGATCTAGTAGGGCTTATACAATCAAAGACTCTTCTGGGTAACTACAACCTGTTGAGATCAAAAGAATGCATAAGTCAAAGTAAAACTGCGCTAAGAGTTTTAACAGGGATCCTAACGGGACATTGTCGCCTGAATGGGCACCTGAAAAAGCTCAAAATAGTGGAGGAAGAAGAATGCAGATTTTGTGGAATGGAAGAAGAAACCTCCATCCACATACTTTCCAACTGCACAGCACTTCAGAATCCTAGAGCACAGCACCTAGGAGATTACTGGATAGAAGAGGAACATTTGCCTAAGTTGAAGCCTGCAGACATCCTAAAATTCCTCTGGGAAATAGGACTAAAGGAACTACTAGTTTCTGAGACTCTCCTCAGAAACTGAGTAGAAGTAAGGGGGCACAATAGATCTTTGAGGTCTCAGTGAATGTCACCCCAAAACACACACATACATACATACATAGCATATAATATACTGCCCATAATGCTTCACCTTCTTGGATCTTTCTGAAAAATATGCTAACGCACATTTTCGGATGCTTTTTTTGCTTTGTTTGTTTCACACCACTCATTAAATAGGGTATTTTCCTATGAGCGGAAAAAATTAAAAAAGAGTCGGAGCAGGTACTTTGTGGTACTATTATGCCAGAAATCAATATTTCACACAAATAAATTAAACCAGTGATTTTTTATTAACTTAACAAAAATGGTAATTTTCAAATATTTACTCAGCGCGGGAAAATATGTGAGTTTATTGTGACGTAAGAGGTCTCGCTGCTTGCTTGTTTCTTATAGGCCAGCTTAGGTGGGCGGCCGCAGGTCGAGCCGATGGTTCCGATTCGGCTGGTCAGTGATCTTGTCGCTCGGGATGCGATAGGCGGAGCGACAAGATCACTGACGTCATAAAAAATCAGCGCGTTTTGGCGCGCTATTTAAATATAAAATTTTTAAAGTTGGTTTTGGCAACTTTCCCGCTTAGTAAAAAATTTGAAAAAAATTTGGAGTACTTAACTGAGGCCAGACAATCTTCTAATGGTGTTTAAAAAAAATTGTCAAATACCCTATTGCCGATATACAATTTCATATTGGCGCTTCGATTTTTCCGGTAAAAGATTTAATCTGTCAAATTAGGTGGGTTACTACTTCATCGTCACTAGCAATTTCCATTGTTTTAAATCATAATTATCTGGCACTTAAAAATTGAAAACGCGAGTACAAACGTCACTTCAAAATAATTATTATTGATGTCAATAATAGCCTCTTTGTTTCTATAGTAACAGTAAAAATTTGATTAGGAAAGACATTTCAAGCCAGCTCAACACTGTTTTCTACAATAAATTAGGCATTTTACTCATTAAAATATTTTTAAAAGATAGATTTTGACGTTCGTAGAAAAAATATTGTATGCATCTCGCAAACTACTTTGGTGGTCTCGAATACCCGATCATCAAAGTAGCATTTCGCGCATTAGATACAAAAATAACTATTTTAAATTACTTAATCGACGAAGATGTGAAATTTTTTCGCCAAATTCCTCATGTGTTAAAATTAATTTCCGGTAAACTTTTTTCTCGGTTTCACTCATGTTTTTGTTCTTAAGATTAGGTTTGCGGTTAGGTTAGGTCTTCGATTCGAAATAATTTTCAAAGCTAAGACATTCGTCACCTTGAGAAAATGTATCACCAAAAATTGTAATACTGGTGAAATTACACAGACTTGTATGTTTTATATTTTCTACAGATAGTCATGGAGGATGTGAAAATTTGCGAAGTGTATCGAATCGTGATGTTGTGACGGTCATTGACCATAACTTCACACTTTTGTTATAAAAAATGTAGTTTTGATATGATTATCACTCAACCAAGTTGATACACAAGCTGTGCTAATTATATATCGGAAAATACAGTTTTTTTTTTACATTTTTCAACAGGCGCTTGAACGAGTTTTACCGCGCATTTCACTATTGATATAAGATAATGAAAATAAGTCAATTCGGGGCTGTATGATAGCAGTGGATTCATTATTTGATGCTAAAATATTACTCAATGTCATAGTAAGTTGACCCTGGGAATCGAGCCCACGGCTAGCCGAATACAAGCCTAAAGCGTTACCATTACGCCACTTGTTTGGTGATGCGATTAAAAAGGACAAGATGAGTGAATTCTGACCAGAATATTTGACATCACTAATGTCACAAAGCATATGTTTTGTGATTAATGTTTGCGTCTGCTAGAAGAAGGAAGTGTATAATTATATAATCAATTTCGAAAACAAACTTATCTTACTTTTACTCGCCAAGCGAATAAGGGACAAGTGGTCAGTTTTCGTGGTTTTCTTTATTGCCTGGTGGGCTAGCTTTGAATGTCAGTGAAATTGAATAGTACAGCTAGTTTTGAATGATAGTGCAATAAAATTATTGTAAATTCACTTGGATGAATTTCCAACGATACAATCTGACAACAACGGAATAGCGTTCATATTAGTTCAAACGTAAATTATGAAGGAAAATGAAGAATAATTGAGGATGAGATTTATTAATTTCATAAGATGATAAATACTTGAAAATATAGTATAATATTAATAAATTAAAATATATCTTAATATAAATTATTGAGGATTTTTTAATATATAGATAAGATTAAGATAGGCTTAGTGAATTATATTACACATAGGTATAAGTTATTATTTTATTATTACAGAACCAAAGACAAGAATATAAATTCAGCCCGATGTTAGATAGGTAACTACCAGTTCCATAGAAGAGCTGTTAGTACCTAAAATTATTGTTACGCGAGCTGCTGCATTAATGTGCTCAATTAGTGCCCCCAGTGAAATTCCCATATGATACGACTATGGCTCCTCCGCCTTATTTTCAAGAATGATCTGGAATACGTAACATCTATAAAAACCCAGCGCATCCACCAGAACTTAGAGTTCGAGAGGTCTCTAGAACAAGTCGTGCGAGTATAAATAGGCGACGAGCATCGCAGCGGAGTCAGTTAGTCAGTTAGTGTCGATACTGAAAGAAAGCAATCGCGCCTCGATAAAGTGACTCTCATATAAATTATAGTTAGTGTGTGTTTAGTGTGATATATAAATTATTAAATAAGGACCGTATTTGAACATAAATCTGTAAATATAAATTAATTGTAAATATAAATTAGAATAAACGTTACATTATTATAATTTAATATGTATAAAAAACTTTCAACAAGCCCAGTCTCATATTCTCAACGAAGGTACAACGTCTTTCTTACCTTACTAGAATTGTCCATAGCTGATGCTCTTGTATGAGCTGCTAAATGCGGATCTCCAGCAGCTTCTTTAGAAAAAAATTTTTAGGAACTGACGGTCGTTTAGGTTGAAGAGATCTTGCCTTAAGTAATGAAGCACCGTTCTTGGCGTTAAAATATCATCCTCCACATATTCCACGAAATTAATTAGCACCATTTGATGAAGTTTCTCTAAATTTGCCATGTAGATTTAAAAAATATAAAACGTCCTCGCGTCACTCTTGTCTAACTACTAACTGCTTATTACTATGCTAATTACTACAAAGTAACTAAAAAAGTTCAAAAAGGTAATTAAACTAAAAGAAGGAATATTAAAACTACACAAAGTATCTGACAGAACCAAAACACAAACTTCGATGATTCTAACCCCAAATAAATTGAAATTTCGCATGTGAAATAAGCGTTTCGACAGCTAATTGCCATACTTGTTGGCCATACAGCAAAACTGAAGTACCTGCCAAATAACATAATAGACTATGAGCCCATGGGGAAAAAAGTGTCGCGATTTGAAACAGCAGCAAACCCATTCAGAACGATAGTTTATCATGCCACCATCGGTCCCAGCACTATGGCGTACATTTTTTCTTGTGCAGAAAAGCGCAATGGAAAGCTGAACATTTTATTTTTCACCCCCTGAAACCGTGATATGAACCTGTACGCCGTTTGTTACATTTGATAGTAGAATCATAGGAGATCGGTCCAGATTCTATGACGTTCAAAAATAATCGTTCGGAAAATCTAGGAAAATTTTTAAATTTATTTTCTACCCTCTAAAAAAGTAATTTTAAACTGTACGGCATTGGTTTCTGTAGATTATACAACATTTAAATAAAGATTTGACAGAAGTTGTGTGGAAAGCCGTGGGAAATTGTTTCTTCTCCGAGATTTTCCTACTCAAAAAAGGTCATCTGGAACTGTACGGCATCTAGTGCTATAGGTTCCTTTTAGAATAAAATAATGTCGTACAAAAATAATAGTGTGGATAGTCAAAAAACAAAATTTTCTAAAAATGTATGTACTACCTACAACTGTTAGCTTTAGCATACGATTATTTTTAACCGAGAAATCTCATGTAAAAATGAATGGCATTTGTTACAATCAATTTTTATTTATAAAGAAATTATTCAATCATGTCGTGCAAAAATATTTGTGCGGGAGGTGACATTTTTTGAGTAGGAAAATCTCGTTCGGTAATTTTCCGAACGATTATTTTTGAACGTCATCCTTGATTATATACCAAGGACGTCATAGAGTCTGGACCGATCTCCTATGATTCCACTATCAAATGTAACAAATGGCGTACAGTTTCTAATCACGGTTTCAAGGGGTAAAAAATGAAATGTTCAGTTTTCCACAGCGCTTTTCTGCGCAAGAGAAAATGTACGCCATAGTGCTGGAACCGTTGGTGGCATGATAAACTATCGTTCTGAAAGGGTTTGCTGCTGTTTCAAATCGCGACACTTTTTTCCCCATGGGCATATAGTCTATAAAGTTCGGCTCTAAATATGGATGCGTAAGGTGACAGGGACAAAGAAAACGTTTGATTACCAATGGATAGAGCACTGTCTCTACCAGTTGTGTATAAAATTGTTGAGCTATAGAGATATCCAAAAAGCGCTGTTGGTAGCCTGATGTGGCAGTGCAATTCTTAAGAAAGACAGTCAGATCCAAGAAGATAGAAATTTTTGGCAGCTTCCAAGGAGGAACTTCGAAGTCATTTACTGAGAGAATAGTCAAGCTATGCAATTCCAGTGGTGGCAGAGTTTCGCGTGCTCTGATTCTTACTGGCCTTGTAATAGTTGGTCTATCAGCATATCCGTCGTGTTCTTATAGCAAAATCTGAAGATTTCGGTTGGGTTGTGCTCGTATTCTGGAGATGTATTTTCCTAGTAGTCTCTGGTTGTGTAATCCTGAAGGTTGAAACCTTGTCTACAAATACTAACAGTGGGTGTTGTGCGAATTGAACATGTTGAGTACCTCCGTGCCAATGAATAAGGTATGGATCCGTAGTCTATCTTGGCGAGTACAAAAGACATTTAAACATTTAATAAGGTGTTCCACAGGTAGTGTTGGCAAGGCGTTTTATTAAATTTATCGTCTGTTTACACCACACTGCCAAATTCTCTACATGTTTGCACCAAGTTAGTGATTCCGAAGAAATTAATAGATTATTCGCATTCAATAACTCAGGATCGTAGTGAGGCCTACTTAGTCTGCAGAAGTAAACACAACTCGTTTTTTCTCTTGAAAACGTTATTAATAACTCCTTTTTCAATTTAATTGTAATTAAATCAATAAAATTACTAATTTCCCGACAGGTACTTTGTTATTGTATCCAATTCCTTTTTTTGGGAAAGTACTTTGTAATTGTAATTATTTTTAAATAAAGGTAACTACTCATCACTGTGTATTAGTCCGCAGTCCACTCTGTACATAAAACGATCTTACTTTCAATAAAAAAAACAAGACTAAAGAGAACAGTTAGACATGTCCATGTACACATTTCCAGTAATGATAATAATTGCCCGGTAACCATAAATACTTGCAACAAGATTAAAAAAAAACTAGATTATTCATGTAAATGTTAAACTTTCTAACGGAAATATACAGTGTAACGAAAAACAGCATATGCATGACCGACGTTAATGTGCGCTCCTAATCAGATTAAATCGTAAAAATACTACAAAACTTGCGTCGAAAAACGATGGGAAGTCATTTGCGTCCAAATCGGGGTTATATTAGGGATAATAAATCTATATTTTTATTGTGTTCACCTTTACATTTTTACGATAAAATATCTATTGTTATATTTAACATATTTTATTCCATACTTCAAATATTTTTTTACCCTTTTTCTTGGACTTTGTCCTGTTTTTGTCTGTTTTTTTCAAACAGCTCGCAATTTTTGTTTAAATAGAACAAACAAATTTTCATTTTGTAGCATCGCCATAATAAGTTTTATAACGCGCTTTTGTTTTGGTGTCATACAGGTGATCGGATAAACAGTGCCACGTGCAAAATTAGACGTTGCCAATTAAATGGGACCAATGGACTTATACTGTCTACTCGAATATAAAGGGGAGAGGACTAAATGACGAAGTAGAGTACAATAAGCCAACAGGCTGTAGTGCTTCCGGCTCCCAAAAGCGAAAAAAAAAAACACAAACAGTCTTTCAAACGAAAATTTCCGCCACTGATCTGATTATTGCGTGAATGCTGAAGGGCAGCAACTCTCCGACAGCAATTAAGGCAGCACTAACGGCACAGTGCTCCAGCAGCATGATGACTGATTTTGAAAAACACCCATACGATGTTTGTATGCATAAAAAAGTTGTTTTTTGAAAAAATATACTCTTTAGGGAGAAATTTAGGTATTTTAACGTATAATTCAAATTTCGTACCAAAACGCTAGAATAGTAATGGCGTCTCTATGACATCACACATCTGTGAATACTTCAAATATTTCACAGTTTGCAAACTACAAATTTATTTTGATTACCAATTTGAATTATTTTGCATGCTAGTCATGAATTTTGTAACGAGTAATTATCAGAACCAGAAAATACGATAAAAGTTCGATACACAAAAGATTGACGTCACACGTTTGTGAGCGGTGCTTTAGCTTATATTTTGTATTGTAATGTTTTTCTTATTTATTTGAATTGTTTTTACCGTGTGATGAAATTATACACTCACTATGGCTAATTACTATTGATTTATTAAAGAAACACTTACACACTATAATAAACTTAATTTATATACACACTACTTAATGTCATTAATTTATCTACACTCGGTATAATATTTGTCCTAATTTATCTTCAACACTATTTATATTCACTTTCTGTTCACTCACTGTATACTGAAATTGTTTACCGATTCACTGTATACTGAACAACTTCTCGATTCACTCGAAAAACCGCGTATATATAGTCCCTCGAAGCTCTAGAACTTTCTTGAATTCACCACCTCTGCGTATACTTTATAAATCGAGAAGATTCGCGATAAACCATTGTATGGCCTGGTACATTTCCAGAACAGTCTGGATATTACCTGCGAAAGAACCTTTTTGGAAAGGTCGCATTCATGGTTTGCGACAGGACCGGCTTCTGAATCAGTGAGTTCGTAACAGTATTTATTAAAATAAATATTATCACAATTGTAATGTTAAAATAAGTGGTTGCTTCATAATTTTTATAATCTGTCAATTATTCCAAATGCTGATCCGTGTAATGAATGCAATAGTGTACCGACTTGCCAGGAAAGGACGTAAATTCAAGTTCATATGAATCTGGCTAAGGGAACTATATTGGACCAGATAGACCCCAAAAGCAAGGGATTCTGGAATAAGATACCAGGCTTGATGCGAGCCAAGATATTCATCAAAAGATATTAAATACCTCAAAGCAGATGTTTTGCTAAACATGGATAAGGAGAAAATCAGGTTTGTACCTGAAATCCTTTACTGGACACTGCAGGCTAGGCATAATAGGCTGGTGGGAAACTCCGAGTGTCGTCTCTACCTAGAAGGAAATGAATCGGTGGCTGTGGTACTATGTGGCTACAGACTCTAGGAGCTACGTTTGTGCTCCCTGGGGAAGTAAATCGACTCACCCCACGCAGTTTTTACCGTGGGATAAAATTATACGCTCACTATGGCTAATTACTATTGATTTATTGAAGAAACACTTACACACTATAATAAACTTAATTTATACACACACTACTTAATGTCTACTAATTTATTTACACTCGGTATAATAATTGTTCCAATTTATCTTCAACACTATTTATATTCACTATCTGTTCACTCACTGTATACTGAAACTGTTTACCGGTTCACTGTATACTGAACAACTCTCCGACTCACTCAAAAACCCGCGTATATATAGTCCTTTGCAGCTCTAGACTATACTCTTGAACTCTTGAATATACCACCTCTGCGTATACTTTATAATTCGAGAACATTCGCGATAAACCATTGTATGGCCTGGTACGCTTCGAGAACAGTCTGAATGTTACCTGCGAACGAACCTTTCTAGAAAGGTCGCATTCATAGTTTGCGACAGGATCGGCTTCTGAATCAGTGAGTTCGTAACAATATATTTTAGCATCATCTGCGTAAAAAGAACATTTATTTGTTATATGCTCAGGGAGATCAGCTGTATATAACAGAAATAGCAATGATCCCAGGACAGATGCGGAACTCCACTTAAAACAGGTTTCAGCGGAGAAAATTTTGTAATGACGCGCACACAAAATTGTCTTGAGGTGAGAAAGTCAGCTATCCATCTCTTCAAATTTCCTCTGATACCATAATGTTCAATCTTATGTAGTAATCTACGCGTAGGTATACTTTAATAGGTAGGTATTATGTAATTTTTGTCAACATTTAATTAGAAATAAAACTCATCTTTTGAAAAAGATGTTGATTAATTTAATTCATGTTTTAGTATCCAATTTTTACCGACTACGGATCTGTTTTTGTTTTCTGTACAATGAGGGATTTATGGATTTTTATAACTAAATCATTAAGGCCAGATGCCGAGTCAACGAAATATTGTGAAACGTTCTTTTCTCATACACCAGCCTCATTATATTTCTGTCTAGGAAATGAAAGAGGCCTCAAAAGCCTGTAGCCAGCCTCTACATTTGGTTTAGCACCGCCACTGCGCTATGCTATGAAGTAGAACTGTTGAGTGTTGACAGACACATTATTTCTGAATATTACCAGCCCTCAAACGATACGTATCAAAAATTCTTCATTTAGTTATAAAGCCAACTCTGTATCATTATTTTACAAATAAATACATTCTCAACTCGATCATATGAATAATTTCATTTTTATTGTTTCAGATGTAAACCAAATAAGCTCAAAAACGTATTTTTCAATGCATTAACCAAGAGAAACAATCAATAGTGAAAATGAAGATGGACCTCATACTATTTAAAAACTTTTTAAGGACTTTTAACGGGCATTTCGTGAAAATAAAATTCAAATTAGATAAAACGCGACAATTTTTTAATTTAACATTTATTTTGTTGTTACTTAGTGTTAGTGTCGTTAAATGCAATAGACCTCCAAAGTTTTTAACAGATGGCCAAACTGAAATTATTTTAAGACTGAAGGAGGGTACATATACACCTGTAGGTAAGATATTAATTTTATTTTTTGATCCTTGAATATATCTCTGTCTTATCTTGACAGCTATAGACCGGTAGCCAATGACACGTTTATACTTCATTATTTTAAATGCAAGACGTTTTCACTCGAGTTTAATCTGAAAATCAAGTAGAATAAGGCGATTATCCAAGAACCAAACTTGCTAATCGTCGCTACAGAGAACATTGAAAATTATATTTGGAAAATTATTAACAAATGAAGTGAAAAGATAAATGTTTTTAACATCTACGAAGGTAGCAAAATCTTCAGGATACATGAATTCATTGTTTTTTTTTCACCTTTTTATCAATTTTTAACCCTCGCTAATCAACCCTTAGTATAGGTTGGATTTGTATGCCATATTTTTTTTAATGATAAAGTAGTACCCAAAGAGTGCATCCAAGTACGTGGTATCCATTAATTAATTGTTCTAGTTTCATAAAAATTCTAAGATTTTCAATATCCCTGTAGCGTCGATTAGCAAGTTTGGGTCTTGGGCAATCGCCTTATTCTACTTGTTTTTCGTATTAAACTCGATGGTGAAAACGTGTCATGGGCTGCCGGTCTACTATTAATGTTTTGGATAAATTGTAATGTATTGGTTCACTTTTTTCAACAAATATATTGAAAATATGACATTTTTGTGCAGCTTTTTTGTATGACTATTTCAACTTTCAAGCCATAAAACTAACGATTAATAACGATAATAGTTTAATACTATTAGAAAATTGCTTTTTGAAGAGCAGACCGTTCACTAAGAAGCAATAACTACTTCCCTGGCTATATACCACGAAGGACATTGGAGGACTGTAGGATATAATCAACCATTCTGGTTTTTAATTAGAAGGGACTACAAAGAGTCGAGTGTCAAAAGAGTATGGAACACCACGACACAGATGCTACAAGAAAAGTAATATCAAGAATCCAATATAAAAATACACTGTGGGCCGAAATAAAGGGGTACATTTTTCAATTGAAAAGATTTTTTTTGTTTTTTAGGCGATTTATTTTCTTTTCGCAGGGCTTATAACCTAAGATGTCCTTAACATGACTGTAAATTTGGAAGCAAAAATAATGTACAGGGCCTAACTTTAACTGTAGATGGGGATCACTTTGGTGGTTCCAAAAACCTATATTTAATGTGTCTTCTGCACTTTATAACCGAGATACAGGGTGTTTTATAAATTTATCCTCTTTCTTTCGAACCTCAGAACTTCCGAGTTACCCTGTATATTACTTTGAGATTTGGTAAATTTAATAAACATTACCTAGAAACTCCATCAAAAGCATCTCCAAAAAGATAATGCAGGTCCGGCTTAACAAAAAATTTCAAAACTCGTTTTTCCTAAAAACAACACCCTGTATATAGATTCTTTTTAAATTGCTCTTTATAATTGGAAAGGGTATGAAAAATCAAATCTACTTATTTCTTTTTTATTTTTCCGCAGACAATTTTACTACCAAAAATTCACCGCCAAACTTATAATTTATGCACGTTTTGGGGGTTAACAATGGTATCGGAGAGGTTTTTTTTATTTTTTAGCTTGAAATGGAATCCATCCAATGCATCTAGAGAAGCATCCTAGAAATTCAATTGAGTTTGTATGTTTACGAGTACAGACCACTAAAAATGTGATTACAGGGCCGTACTTAGAACATACTCATTCACTATGTTTCGAATATCTCGAACACCCTGTATAAGCATATGTATCTGGAAACTATGCACTTCTACATTTAGAATAACAAAAGTAAAATACGAGAAATAAATTTATACTTCAAATAACGAAGAGATTTTCATAAATTTGAATAATTAACATGAACAGAAAACAAGAAATTCTAACAACATTGTTCAAACAAAAAAAGTCCAACCTACAAAAATTGCTCAAAATGACCTCCATTCTGCTCTATGCACTTACTTGCCCTTTTTGTAATATTGCGAATGGACCTACTAATCACATCTGGATTATTTCTGATTTCTCCGCAGGCATTCTCTATTCTTCGAAGAAGTTCTTCTCTGCTATTGATGTCGGTAGCATATACTTTTGATTTTAGATATCCCCAAATATGGTAATCCACAGGATTGAAGTCAGGTGACCTTGAAGGCCAGTTATTGGGACCACCTCTGCCTATCCATGAATTAGGAAAATTTTCATTTAAAAAATTCCTAACTATTACTCTGTAATGCACCGAAGCACCGTCATGCTGATAATACATTCCTGCTACATTTACGTATGCATCATCTAATAGCACTGGTAAAATATTCTGCAGAAAATCCAAATAGACTTCGCCAGTCAGTCTATGTGGAAAGATGTGTGGTCCTATTAATTTATTATCAATGACACCGCACCAAACGTTAACAGAAAATTTGTGTTGCGAATGGGCATCTCTTGTAGCAAATGGATTTTCTTCTGCCCAAATGTGCGAGTTCCGTAAATTATAAACGCCGTCTCTTGTAAATTGAGCTTCATCCGTGAATAGCACTCTACTTAAAATTCTTGCATTTCGAATGATCCAATTGCTAAAATTCATTCGTGGAATTTCGTCCCCTGCTTGAAGTCGCTGTACTTCTTGTATATGAAATGGATAAAGGTTATGTTTTTTTAGTCGCCGCCAAACAGTAACATGAGGTACATTTGTAGCATGTCCAATTCTTCTTATACTAATCTCCGGATTATTATCAACAATATTCAAAATATTTTGTTCCATATTCATATGCCTTCTTTCCTGATGTTCATTTAATGTAACCGTTGGAAATCTGCCGTGTTTTCCTAAATAATTGAAAACACGAATAAATGTTTTACGGTTTGGTAACCTTCGGTCAGGGAACCTTCTTCCGTATTCAGTTTTTGCAGCTGTACCATTACCATTACAAAATCCATAAATAAATAAAATATCTGCGTATTCTCGGTTAGAAAATTGATGAGGCATAATGATTTAATACTCACTAGGCAAAAAGAAAATACTGTAGGGAGTTCAAAACATCAAACACTGTTTGACAGAAACTAGAAGCAAATGACACACACTTCAATGATGTGTCTATTCCATAGCCTACTTGAAGTATTATCTAGTTTATACGAGTACTTTTAACGTTTTTTGAAGTATAAATTTATTTTAATTTTTGTAGGTTGGACTTTCTTCTTTTGGACAATGTTAGAATTTCTCGTTTTCTGTTCATGTCAATTAATGAAATTTATAAAAATCTCTCCGTTTTTTGAAGTATAAATTTATTCCTCGTATTTTACTCTTGTTATTTTAAATGTAGAAGTGCATAGTTTCCAGATACATATCCTTATACAGGGTCTTCAAAATATTCGAAACATACTGAATGAGTATGTTCTAAGTACGGCCCTGTAATCACATTTTTAGTGGTCTGTACTCGTAAACTTACAAACTCAATTGAATTCCTAGGATGCTTCTCTAGATGCATTGAATGGATTCCATTTCAAGCTAAAAAATAAAAAAAAACCTCTCCGATACCATTATTAACCCCCAAAACGTGCATAAATTATAAGTTTGACGGTGAATTTTTGGTAATAAAATTGTCTGCGGAAAAATAAAAAAGAAATAAGTAGATTCTATTTTTCATACCCTTTTCAATTATAAAGATTAAGCCGGACCTGCATTATCTTTTTGGAGATGCTTTTGATGGAGTCTCTAGGTCATGGGTGGGCAACAGCCGGCTCTCGGGCCGGATCCGGCCCGCTGTATGATTTGATCCGGCCCGCAAGACATTTTGAAAAACCTAATTTAAAAAAAAACATTGTGTGGTTTTAAGAAACCACGACGCAAGTGAAACTTATTGGATTGTAGGCGTCGGATTGTAGACGTTCAACCACCGAATATAGTTCAATATATATTCGGTGGTTCAACTGAGAATTTTTTATCATATTGCAAAATAAAAACCTGTGTCGGCGATCATCAAAGAGTGAGGCGGCAAAAATCAAAGCCTTCGATGTTTGCCGCCTCACTGGCGGCGCAACACAAGATTATTTCTTCTCAACTGTTCTACACTAGACGTATTATTTCATGTCTGATATCTATCGCAAAAAATTATGAGCACTAAAACACTACTTTAAAATGTACTACTTTCAAATGCTGCCCGCGAACGTATTTGCACACTAAAGTTGGGCCCACAACATGTCATAGGCTGCCCATACCTGCTCTAGGTAATGGTTATTACGTGTACCAAATCTCAAAATAATATACAGGGTAACTCGGAATTTATGAGGTTCGAAAGAAATAGGATACATTCATAAAACACCCTGTATCTCGGTTATAAAGTACAGCAGACACAGTAAATATAGGTTTTTGGAACCACCAAAGTGATCCCCATCAACAGTTAAAGTTATGCCCTTTCCCAATGAAACACCCTGTATAACAGTGCATTTGAGCTCGTTGCAAATGAAAACTGTCTAAGCTAAAATTGTACTAATATGCTTTTTCGGTAGAAAAACTATCCAGAACACTTCAGTGAAAAGGAAATTTTCCGAAATTACCGGATTCGTAAAATACCCTTTTTTTATTTAATAACATTTTAACAAATAACACATTTATGAAAACAGTTTGGTAACTTTAAAACGGTTGATTATTCAATTTGGGGAATTTTCGAACAAAATTTGTATGAGGGACAAAAATTTGAAACAATCGGGCAGCTCAACGAAAGAATGCAGTTTGCATGGAACAATTTTGAACAGGGTGCAATAAATGGGGCTATCAATTTATGGCGCTGACGACTTCAAGAAGTAAACAATAATGGTGGCCATATTTAAAATGTTTTACTCTAAGTTTTAAAGCTACTAAACTGTTTTCATAAATGTGAAATTTGTTAAAATGTTATTTAATAAAAAAGTGGTATTTCGCAAATCCGGTAATTTCGGAAAATTTCCTTTATACTGAAGTGTTCTGGATAGTTTATAGCATATTAGTACAATTTTAGCTAAAACAGTTTTCATTTGCAACGAGCTCAAATGCACTGTCCGACCCTGTACATTATTTTTGCTTCCAAATTTATAGTCATGTTGAGGACATGTTAGGTTATTAGCCCTGCAAAAATAAAATAAATATTTTCAATTAAAAAATGTACTCCTTTATTTCGCCCCACAGTGTAGCCTCATTTGCCGACATTGTTTTTAAATCAGCCTGTTTGGCAAAGGATTCAAAATGAAAACAACTTCAAGGTATCCAAGATAGAACAGGAGAAAGTTCGAAAGCTCTTGCAACACAAGAATTATTGGAAATGCACTTATGCGTCTTTCACACTAGTTTATTAGGGGCTTAAAGCAGTTCTAAAAATCACCACGTATCCGCATACGTATCGCAATGCGCATGTGCAGAAGCGATACGTGGGCTTCGTTACGTTACGTGGAACGTATCAATAGAGACTTTTAGCTTGTCTTAAATTTCTCACGTATCCGTATACGTAACGAACTGCGCATGTGTAGACCCGTTACGTCTCAGCCGATACGATGCGTTGAACGTATTGTTACGTACCCTACTCCGTATACTTAAACGTATCCCTATCCCGACCAAAGTCAGTATTCCGTACTATTTGTGCTATATTACATCATCTTCGTCGTCTAGCAGCAATGGATTATTTATTATTGCCCCCATTTAACGTTTTACAAAAATATAAAAAGGTAAAATAAAAAAACTTTGAGGTTATAAAATTAGAAACAGAACGAAGCGATACGTTTTCTTCGAAAAAGACTTTCTTGACAATTTCTTTACGTCAACGTAACTCCAATACGGATACGGATACGTGTAAAAAATTATGACCAGCTAAAAGTGTCTAATCTGTCACACGTACCTAACGTACGTATTGCTTTATTGTGTTTCATGTTCGCGTCCAAACGACCAAACGACCAAGAAACGCGAAAGGTCACTTTAAGAAAGACTATTTTTTAGTAGATGTCAAGGTAATAGTACTCACTATTTTTTAGGTTAAAAATTAAAACACATGTATGGTTACGTTACGAACGCATTTGCTTTATACTTCTTTTTGATTAATAACGTATCACCGTTACGTTACATATACGGATAAGGATAAATGATCTATTTGAAGAATTGCTTTATGTCCCTATGCTTTTCAAATTTTAATTACTCGTACCGTCTCCAAAATGTGACTTTTAATACGGAGTGCCAATGTAAGCTGCTTTCACTTTCTTGCTAGGACACAAATGTGCTCTGTGTTATGAGAGTAGAAATGGCTCCCAAATATTTTCCTTTATATATTTCCATTTAGAGGGATTAATGTTCCTTACGTATATTTTGTTGAATATGAAACGGTAATATATTTCATGCTTCAATAACTAAGCATGTCAAAATTTCATCTCAGCAAAATTATACCTACAAACGTAGGTATAATTCACGCATCCTTGTAAAAGGAGTGCGTTTAGATTACGCAAATCGCTACATAATAATTCAAAAATCTTATAAACAAACATTTTTTGTTTTGTTTTATAATAGCTCGAAACTTATAGATGCCGCAAAGATTATTTTGGAGTCCAAAAACTATATAAAAACAAATCAAAAACTAAAAATATCCGTTTTGGTCAAAAAATTTCCCTATTTTTGGATACAGGTCTGAGCTTTTATTAATGTTAAACTGAGACTGCCGTTAGTTTGAATTTGATATTTAATTATCCAACGAATTATATTTCGTTTGAAATTAATTACAAAATGTTCCCTTGAATATATTTTTTCATATTTTTTAATAACATGCGACCTATAAAGCTGCAAAGCATAGTGATTGACAGCAGCAAACGCATAAAAAGGAATGTCACTGTATCGACACTGTCACGTGGAGAATGGTTTTTATAATGGATCTCAATTTATTACTCTAAATAAAGTGTTTTCTGCTATTTAATATAGATTTTCATATTCCAGGTACATTAATATATAAAATACGAGGTTTTGACGAAGACAATGATTATATTAAATTTGGAGTAAGCCGATTTCCAGGTAGTGACGTAATTCGCATAGAAAACATAACACCGACTGAAGCAAACATCTATTTAAACAAAGAACTTGATAGAGAGGTAAGAATCCCGCTTGGCAAATACTTGCGAACATTTATATCAAAAAGGCAAAGTAATATGACAATGGTTATATCATAAGAGCTTGAGAGAACACTTTGCCAAGTAATACTTTTACAAGAAGCATGAGTGCTGGTGACAAAAAAATCCGAGTCGAAGACAAGGACGTTTGCACCTGCACGAATGCATTTTATTAAAAAAATATCACTCGGCATTCTGTTTTTTCGATTTTATCAAAGGAAAAATTGGATGCCCTAAGACTATTTTATGAGTAACAGATTATTCTACATAGCTTACAAAATATCTTATTATTTAAAACTATACTTATTATACATGCATACATAATAAATATATAGGTATTAATTTAAAAAATGAGAAACAGGTAATTTATTTAATTACAAATTACTACAAACTTAATTATTCTTGGTATAATTAAAATATAAATTGCAATGTTGGTACACATCAGTAGAAATATTGTTTGGAATCTTTGTTAACTCATTGATAACGTTGGGTGTAGGTAAATCATCAATGTCGTGTTGTTGATGGGTCTAGCTATAAAGTGAGAAGCTCGAGGAGTGGCTGCAGGATATTCTGTTTTCAGTTTTTTAGCTGTAGGTCTGAGGTGTCATCATCCGTTGGCAGATAAGGCTTAAGAGAGTTGACTGAACCATGGCCAGTAATTTCTAATTGTTGTTCACCTACCCCTTCTTTAACCAGGCTAGACTGCTGTTTACCGCATAGAGTGGTTTGTTATTTTTTTGTATTTCATCATGCCTTCTCTGCTGCTTCTTTAGTCCATTTCTTAAGTTCGTTTTTTCTCACTGGCATGTTTTTGTACCATCCACTTGATTGTACTTCGTTCCATATGATGGGTTTACTGTTGAGAATAATCTATCAGTTGTCATTCTAGATGAACGTTTCACCATTGGAATTTTAAAAACACGGACTGGATAAATGGTAGGGCTCTTCGTGTTTGGGATAAGCCACTTACTATCGGCCATTTTTTTCTCCATTCTGGGCCGTTTTATTGAAGAGACGATTATATTTTACTCTTCCTAAAAAGTAGGAGTTTGGAAAATCAGTTATTTTAAAAAATATGTAACTATGTTATCTGCCTGTTTTAATCCCAAAATTATCCACTTTCTCTTTAAAATAATGAACTCTGCAATTGAGCTTCTCCACCTCTCCAGGCAAATTCTGCTGACGCGATATGGTTAAATTTTCGTGCCTTCGTCCCATAATAAAACCATTGCGTAGTATTTTTTCAATTTGAATGAAGCAGAGCTCGATTTCTATTTATTGGCGCACATCTGCAAATTCCTCCGTTTCGCATTACGATCTTCCCTACTAGACTTAAAGATATTATCTTTAAATGGATTAAAAACTAATGTACACTTCATAAAATATACATCTCTCGCATTATTTTTTGCAAATTTCACCGTTTTCTTTCTTCACATTCCACGCCCAATCTTCAGGATTAGGTTTAGCTGCTCTAAACTTGTAGTTTCCTACAGCTCGTATTTATTCGCCTTGCAGAATTGTAAAGAACACTTTTCTCAATCACCAGATCCATTTTAGTCATGGAATCACTTCCAAAACGACTTATTTTCACTACATAATCTGACTAACACTGTTTGAAAGCGATATCACGAAATTTATTGACAATAAAGTGAGAAAAATTGTTTAGCGACGTTTTTTGGTGTCATAGAGGAGACCATAATTACTTGTTATCAAAGGAATTGTGATTTTTGGTTACAACTGTTGAAGTTTTGCCATGGGTAAAGTCGAAAAACTGCCTGTCATACAGTTTTTCTATCTAGAAACCATTTGTAATTAAAAATTGCGCGATTGTGAATGATGGAAATTAAGACGAGGGAAATAGTCAGTTTAATCTGAACTACTTAATTTTTAGATTCAAGATGAATATTCTCTTGTAATAACCGTAACGGACGGACATCTCGGTTACGGAAATTACGTTACTCAAGGATTACTTTTACTAGTCGAAGACGTTAACGATAATGTACCAATTTTTAAAAGTTACCAACCAACGATCGCTGTTCCTGAAGATATTAAACCAAGTACAATTACAACTTTGGAAGCGACCGATGCCGATGAAGGAGCTTATGGTCAAGTTATTTATTTTTTGCAAACTGTAGATGAAGATCAAGGTTTGTTTGCTGTTAATACTGTAGGTGATAGAGCTGTGCTACGTTTAATTGGTAAGTTTTTTGAAATTATTTAATAATACGAAAAATGTTGTACAACAATCATGAAATACATAGAAACATGCCAATATCTAAGCCAATTGATTTTTTTCGGAAATTTCGCACCTTTGGCATCTGGCGAGTTGTGCATCAAATTCCAAATGAGCAGCATCAAGAAGAATATGCACTTTTTTAGCATATTCATTTCCCATTTTTGATTAGACAGCTAGTTGATATCTGTCAAGCGTCGGGTTTATATATTTAATATTCATTGGTCATTTAGCAGATAGTTGAAATCGAAATTTTCCATACCCAATATGTCTGAAGGGGTGTATGTGATGAAAAGCTGAAAGGAAACTTTCCGTTTCACAAACCACCAGTTCCTTTTATAGGTAGGTTTATTTTGGTATCTTTTGTGCCCCCCCCCTTCCAAGGTCCACACTTCCAAAGTTGTAATATTGGATTTGACACACCCTCCTTCACAAAATTCAATTTACTGGCTACCATTATTTTCGAATTAATTAGCCCACAATTTACTTCCTTGACTGGATTGATTGATTGATAAATATTTATTCTAGGTTCTCTGGACTACGAAAAACAAACAGTACACCAACTCAAAATACTAGCTGTCGACAGAGCAAAAGAAGGAAGAATAAACACAGGAACTGCGGCTCTTTTGATTAAAGTTGAAGATGTTGAAGACCAACCGCCAGAGTTTGTAAGAATAACACCGTTTGCCAAAGTAGAAGAAAATAGCCCAATTGGAACTTCAGTATCAAGAGGTATAATTTAATAAATAAAAAGGGTGATTCATTGGGTATAGTACATTAGCCTTCTTGGTGTGCGTCATCGTTTGTGACGTATATCCGGGTTTTGGGTATGTCGTTTATTTTATTTGCTATGTTGACATATGGCTAACGTTAACTTTGATATAAAAAATCATCGGGATCGTTTTCAGCCAAATTCGAAAAGGCTATGAAATTAATAATTACTAGCTTCTTTTTCTAACTGAAAATACTTGAGAACTTTCAAAATGCTGATGTTTTCCGTGTATCTAGGCATATTTTTGTATTATTTAAATAAATATAACAATAAGATTAATATTAACTTTCCATAAATAATAATTGATCGTAAACAACAAAGTACAGACCTGACGAAAACTGTCAGTGGGGCAGTAGAATAAGACGTAAAACACATTGCCAATACCAAAGGTATGTTTGCATCCAATTTTGAATGCTGTAATTCCTCCCGATTGATAGGTCGCACTTGCGATTAGGGTTCATTATTGTGAAATTTTCATTAGGATTAATTACAGACCTACCTTTTTTCCAACCTAATGTGTTAGAAGAAGTTACCAAGAAGGGTATTATATGAACTCTACCTAATGCGCATACAGTAAAGAGAGATGAAGCACACCAACGTGATCCTATATTTTATGGGTTTATTGTTCTTTATAACCAAGATGCGATGTGATTCATTAATTTTCCCAATAATCTATGAACTATCTTTTACATTTTTGTAATATTTGGTCATACAGTGTGTAAAAGCAAACGGAATAAATTCATTATTTCGATTACTTACTGTAGATATTTATGAAAAATCCCGAAACACGTTAAGTTTAAATTATAAAATGATTCTTCAACGAAAAATGCGATCCCCACCTTTTACCCCCTTCGAATGACAGGTACAACCCCCCATTTTCAAATGGGAAGTATGGGCTTGTATATCGTTTGAAAGATCTCTTTATTCTCTCATTCAAGTTCACAATCTAGTTTTTATTCACCTGTTTTATGTGACTCTTCATTACTAATTTACATATTATTACCCAGCTTCTGAAAACAGAATATAAAAACTAACCTTGTTAACAGAATAAAGTGTTTTAAACTTGATCCATGTTTTTTATTTCTCTTTTTTAGTGGTAGCAGTTGATGGAGATCGTAGCGTCAATAATTCCATCGAATATTCTTTGACTTCGAACGGTTTGGATAAAATAAATGACATATTTTCCATTGAAAGAGACACTGGCGTCATATTTACAACAAATGTTTTAGACCGAGAAGTTTTACCTGGAGAACTAGGAACATACATTCTACAAATCACAGTAAGACACAATAAAATTATCTATATGGAAATATTGAAAAAATGAATTTCTATTTTATTTCGTAGGCGAAAGAAGCTGGTGGTAACATTGTTCCTGCGCCCACGTGTACTACTGAAGTTACGGTGATGATAACGGATGTAAACGACGAAAAACCAACGTTTAAAAATAGTTATTATGAATGTGAAATTGCCGAAAACTCGCCAATAAATACGCCATTGACTTTTTTGGGAAACGTTTTGCCTGAAGTCTATGATTATGATCAGGTATAATCAATAGTTTTCCATTTCTTCTATTCATCTTATTACAGAAGGATCGAACAAACAAAATATGTCGATTCTCTAGCAGATATTTTTAATATGAGTACCCCCTTTTACACAGTCCCTGCAAGTAAATATTGTGATATGGAAAATAATATCATACACCACATACACCAAACAAGGGTTATTTCGATATAAAATTTTAAAAATAAAAACTATGCAAAAGGGAAATTTCTCTTATCAATAAACAAAAATAAATCAAACTAGAGAGGACAGTTTGAAATTTATAACGTAACTAATAAAAAATAAACTAAAATTTGAATTAAACTTGACAAAATAAAAATAAACAACTCACCTGAAATATATTTGAACTTTAATCCGAACTTTAAACAGAAATCTTGATAACTTCTTTCTAATTTATTAAAATCCTTTTTCATATATAATTTCAAAGTCTTCAAAAGTTTTAAAAAAGGTTTCTTGGCTAATATTAATCTAAAAAGAAAGAACCTGAAAAATGAAAAATTTATTAGTTAGGTTATAAAATCTGACATAAAAATAGAAAGAATATATTTATGAACATAGTTAACTAAGAGTGAACTTAGATTTCTTCTGTATGTTCCTTGTGGTATATTATTCATTCTTTTTTTAATTTCTTGGGAAATTAAACCACAATATTTTTAAATTCTTTATTTCAACGTTTCGGTAGCGTTCCAGCTACCGTTGTCAAGAAAAAATAAGTAGAAATTAATTTTTATCCCTAACTGACACAACAGTTGTAGCTGGAACGCTACCGAAACGTTGAAATAAAGAATTTAAAAATATTGTGGTTTAATTTCCCAAGAAATTAAAAAAAGAATGAACTTAGATTTGCCAACTCGAATGGAAGAAAAGACCTTAGTAACAGAAATAAAAACAAATGTCAAATAATTTTTAAAATTTTGTAATTAAACGATAAAAACAACAATGAAGTATTTAAAGATATTAATAATGAAATTTCATATTGAAAAAGGAACATAAAATTAAACATTCAAGTCAAGTGAAAAAATTAAAAATTATTGAATGAATTTGATTGGTCAGCTGATATAAAAAAAACTTAAAACTAAGAGACACATGGTTGTTGATTTAAAAAAAAAGGGAATTACGTTGTTATTGATTAGAAACGGGGAGGAAGGCGTCCCTTAGCTGTAAAGAGATACAGAATTGAAAAGAAAATTTCTTTTAATGTTGTTAAAATAATTAAAATATAAGTTATAATAAAGTAAAAAAAAAGTTAAAATATATAGTGCAAGTGTACTAACCTTTTTCAACAAGTTCCTGTTGAAATTCTGCGGTAAATATCGACTTAAATTAATAAACCCTTCAAATAAACCATAAATGAAAACTAGAGGCCATTTATACTGAAAATTCTCCAAGCTTACGACGGAATCTGAGCGAAGTCCAAATCAAGGACTGACAGGCCCAGAGCGGTCTGAAACATAAAAGGAAGTAATTGTTAGAATTTCAAAACGTGGAAGGAAAAAGGTATTTGATGAACTATAATTTGAATCATCAACTTACATGTGTGTGGTGATAATAAAATTTTGATAAATATATCTCATCTTTGCTGTTGGAGAGTCGTCCATTTTGTCGAAAACAGATGTTTTCAACCAGTAGCATAAGATAAATTTGTATTCTATCCTTTTTACACATTTTGTGCAAAAAGATGCATAACTTGTGTAAGAACTAGCTTTTAATTTTCATTAGTATGAATGTTCAGGAGTGAAAGACCATTTAGATAAGAGTTTAATAAAAAATTTGTCTGCATATTTACTTTTTAAATCTGTATAAATACACCTAATAGTAAAAGAATAAATTTATTAACATTTCACTGATTACTAAACTAATTTTTTCTTTCATTTTGATAAGGTTGGCAAAACTAAGTACACTATCAAACAATTCAAGGGCAAGGACACAGGACCGGCATAAAAGTTAAAAAAAAAACATAGTTATAAAAATAAAAAAGGTAAACAGAATTGATAAGAAAAAAACAAATAAAGTATTTAATAACTGAACTCACCCTGAGTATTGAAGAGTCCTAGGGAACCGGTAAGTGGAGTATGATACCAATAACCATAAAATCAATTTCTTAAAATCATTGGCGCCCAACAAATAAATAGATCAATACAAATAATAAAAAAGTTTAAATTTAACAATAACACACAACACATACAAAACACTAAATTTATATCAATTGGTTCCCATATTAGGATCAGAAAAAAATGTGTAAATTAGTTCTTGACATTTTGTGTACATAAACTAATACTAATAATAAAAGAATAACGGAAGTTGAATAAAAAAATAAAATTCATAATCTCAAAACAGTTACCAGCGATTAGCAGCAACCAATGAGATATTTTAATTTTGTCATTTCCATGTATGTACCTATGTTTGTATATTGGGGTGTCATACACTGACACCTAAATGATTTATTGTATCCCCTTTCTTCTACTTAGTTCCTAAGAAATGTCAATTATATTTTATTATATTTTAGGGAATTAATGGGACATTTAACTTGTACGTAAAAGGTGGTGCTGGCGCTTTTGATATATCTCCCAACAAAGCTGTAAACGAAGCTACTTTTATGATAAGAGTAAAAAACAGTACATTTTTGGATTACGAACGTTCCACGAGATTTAATTTAACCCTAATTGCCAAGGAAATCGTCAAACACAATCCAAAATTTAGCGAAGCTGCTGTAACAGTGAATCTTTTAGATAGAAATGATAATTTTCCAGAGTTTTCTAAAAGTGTATACGAGGTGTCTGTGCCGGAAAATTGTGAAATAGGAACCACTGTTGCTTGGATACAAGCTTTCGACGAAGATTCTGGTAAATTTGGAACAAAAGGAATAAGATATACTAATCTAGCTGGAAGTATTGACTATATGTAGGTTTTTAACTTTTAAATTATTATATATTTATTATTCACAAGCAAAACTAAAGTTTTTTGATAAATTTCATTCCAATACGTTAGCCTATCCAATGAAATTATTGGAAGTAGTTGAATGATTAAAAACAATGTGAAAAAAATTTGAGTTGAAGCACGAGATTCAACTAACAACTTTTTATTTCGATTAGGCAGATGGAAAAAAAGGAAAAAATTTTGCAAGGGAAATGAATGAGTACTTTAGCTTCTGCTATTGATTTTGGATAAAATTCACCATGAAAAGTTCTTTTCACGATCTAAGAGACTGACTTGACTCGACTTAGGTTTGAGATGCAATAAAACCAAAAACCAAAAAAAAAAATTTCGGATTTACCGTGCAGAACTGCAATATATTTGATGAAAAAAAAGTACTAAGTAAATTAATTTTTACAATTTATTATTTAATTTTTTTATATTGCCCTTACTAATTTTGGTTGGGAATTAAATAAACAAACAAAAATTTTCACCTAAAATCTACACACACTGATGATTTACCTCTCCTCGCAAAATTTCCCCACACCGATCACAGATCCTCAATAAAAAAATATGGCAATTCATCTGGGAAGACACTGAAACAAATTTAAAACAAATAATGCCCGAAATTGGAACCAAACTACCACTGCCATATAAAAGAAGAGAACATGTTTTAGCAAACCGTTAAAGAATTGGACATAGACGCATATAGAACATCAACATCGCTTAACAAAAGAAGCCGCACCTTCTTGTCAAATATGTCAAACTCAACTCACAGTAAAGCATATATTACTCGAATGCCCAGCATATGAAAAACAAAGAAAAAGCCACAATTTAGGAAACTCCTTAAAATCAATTCTCTCTTCAACCGGAAACGAAGTGCTATCTTATTTCAAAAACATAAACTCAACATCTAAAATTTAAACTCTAATATTATAAATGTACCACACTACATTGTAAATGTCTCCCCTGCTAATAACACTTAGTAATTGATGCGGGGTTATGTATGTTTTAAATAAAAAAAAATCACAGTAATACTATATTTTAACAGTATATAATACTTACTTTTAAGAACAAAATAAAACACACCTTACTCTAAATCAATTTCGCTATCACTACTATAACCCCAAAGTCTTATAAAGTTTCCAGGGAATAGTTTATTATTGGCCAACAAAATAAATACGTCCCTGTACGGCTAATACTTTTATGGCTTTATTGCATGTCACTATCCCATCTGAGATAAGGTCAGTTTCTTAGATCGTGAAAAAAACTATATCAGTCTTCACACTAATCTCATCAATATAGATCTCTGATCAGGCATGGATTTACAAATGAGTCATGAGGAACTTTACATACTTCTACTATATGTAAAAACTCTCAAAGAGGATATCATGTGGTTACTAAAAAGTGACAAGTCATCTTCTTTATTGATTTACAGGGTGATGTGTGAAATTGACCATAAATTTTAATTTTCTATAGTGTTTACACGGCTCGTTTGATTTTTCTAATTTTCCCATGATATTAGCTAAACATAGAAATTCCAGGCATTGGAAAAATTCAGGTAGGGATTCGTATTAAACATTGCACCCTGTATATAGTTTTTTTATAATGCAATAAGTGATTTTTAACCTACATAAATAGCCAATGAAAACGACATAATCGACAATGTTGTCGCACTTTCATCCATTTTTTATTTAACGATCAAATCTTACCAAAAATACAACAAGAATAATGATGTGTCACATAAAAAGGCATTAATTCAAACAAATGTTAGAAATTTCAAGTATTTTAACTACAATGAAAAACTATATCGAAGAATAATAACGACAATAACTAAACAACAAAAACAGTAATTAATAACAAGAACGAACAGTAATTTTAAAATAATAACCAAAGTTATGTAGTTAAGAGAAAGGCATAAATAAGAACTGAAAAAATTATAATAATTTAAAGTGTATTCTCGAAATGAAACCCTGCAGCTTCTAAACATTTTTGTTGTTGAATTGTTAATTGCCGTATTGAATTACGGGAACTCTGAGGATCGTTTTTAATAAGCAGTATTACAAAAAAGTATATTAAGTTCATATCCATATTATGGTGACTTTGGTGTTTGAAGGAAAATAAATAGTGACAAGAGTGATGGATTTCTAGTTTTCTCGAAACCAATTGAAGTTTTCAATGTCAGTCATTCATAATATCCCTTCTTTCCAATCAGAACATTATTATAGTAAAACCACAGTATATGAACCAACCAGTAGTATATCTCTCATAAATTTCATTCATAAATTGCCAGAGCTTTTGATAACCTTGAACGGATCGTTTTACGATTCATTTTACCATAGGCGTAGGTGCATACGTTTTAAAATGACTTGAACGTGTTAAATTATTTTTCTTAAATATTGTAGAGCAGTACACTGATGAGTTAATAAAACAATAGTCTTATACAAAATATTTATTGGTTTTTCCATATTACAATTTTCATTTTGTTATGATTTTTAAAATTTTTATTGACAAATTTTAATGTGTAATATAGTCGTACCCTGAAGAAAAGTTTTATTAAATATTTCATTGGAAAATCAACACAAGGATGTACAAACTCTGTTGTTTGACTAATATTCATAAGTTATTCAACAATACTATATTCCGTAGCAACTTTCTCAAAATTCATTTGGAATAATGTTTCTAATAATGAGATGTATTGTACAAAATTTTCATGCGGCATATTCAAGTTTCCAAAAGTATCCTTATTCGTATTTTCATAAGCTCTAAGGTAACAGTATAAAGACGAATCGTCTAAATTCTGATACGCTTGTGAATACGTTTCACATACGCTGCATGTATGAATTTCCGAACATTTTTTAATTATATAACCACAAAATTGGAATTGGAATAGCCTTTTTTAAAAGGAGTTTTCTTTGATGATGTTGCATAATCATGTCTGGTTCAAAATGAGCACCACATATAGTATAGAGTTTCTATTTTTGGCATCAAGTCAGGCCTATTGCATGCTTCGAGCCAAACTTAAGCTCTGAAACAAAAACAATAAATTAAATCAATGCATGAAACTAAGGCTCATAAATGTAATATGAAGATCAAATAAAAAAGTATTATACATTTCGTATGAAAATACAAACAGTTTCTCATCTTTCTGAATCCTTTGGAAAACGGTAAAATTTTTCATCACAATTATAATATTTATTGTTACATCCACGAACTACAAACACACTACCCGATTTCTTCTTTTTAATGGTATCCATTGCAAAAAAATGCTTATAAACTATCAAAATAATACCGAAAAGCTGTAAAATATAAGCTGTAATAAATAATTTTATTCGCAAATTCACCACTTGCACTTTGGTTGGATCGCAGCACAGCACTGGCCGCCGGATGATATAGTCATCCGAACGACGTTGTAGGTCACAGAGAGCTCGGCAGTGTGACGTCACGAGATAACATACTGGTTCGTTTATAAACTGTGGTAAAACGAATTCTGTGTATATTGATTCGAATGATATAAATTTGTTGGAATAAAAATATAAAATCTTAAAAGTGGTTTTGATTTTAAAGTCAAAAAATAATATATCGAATACCACACGAAAGTTAGATAAATCAGGCCTTTTCTCAAACTATTTGCCATTTCGCAAAAGCCACTCGAGCCCTTTGGGCTCTCGCTTGGCAAGTTTTCTAAACTATGTCTATTTATTTTCCCTCTATTGTGTACTACAAACAATGGGATGTTCAGTAAATAATTCCTGGCTGGGAGCTTGAGAATTATTTAATCAAATTTATTTTTCAATATATGGGTTTATTATAATCCCAGGAATGTATCCTCTATTTTAAAAAGGCTAAATTTATTTGTTGCAAAATTTGATTTCAGTACCTATTTAGTATAAATGTTTGATCATTGAATTCGTAAAATGTATAGTATGATGATCTATTTCAAAAATATACAATGATTTTTGCCCCTACACAATAAAATGACTATTTTTTACAATTTCAGGTTAAATTTACATCCGTCTACGGGTATAATAACAGTAAAAGTAGCCGGTGGTCCGAATTGGGACAGAGAACAAATTTCCAGACATTTTTTAACTGTGGAAGCTAGAGACGATTTGGGTTATGGAAATCGAAACTCCGTACAATTGATAATTAATATCGAAGACGTCAACGATAACGCTCCTATATTTACACAAAATAAATATGAGGCAAGACTAATGGAAAATAAGTTGGAATTTGAACAGTATTTAAAAGTTGAAGCTAGAGATTCGGATCTAAACGGTAAAATAATGATTTCAATCAGAAATGTCATTAAATAATCCAAGCATTGAACTAAAAAAATTACGTATCAAAAAATAATTCGAAAATGCTAGGATCGACTTAAATATTTCTGCAAATTGTTAAGAATGTTGTTGATTGCTCGATAATACTAATATAAGTTTGGTTGTGTGTTAATTAGCCCGTAGTTAATTATAAACAACTACGTATAAAAACTGTTTATATTTTAAATTTTTACAGATTCCAAGCTTTACAATTCAAAAATTTCACATCGCATTTGAATTTAGCAACATAAAATACATAAAAACATGCAAATATTTTAGCTAATTGATTATTTTCGGTAATTTCCCAGCTTGTTGGCAACTGTCAAGTACCAAAATTAGACATTGTGCGTCAAATTCAAATAATCAACATAAAGTTCATTTCAATTTGACAGCAAGTTGACAGCTGTCAAGTGTCGGGATTGAATATTTGACATTAACGTAATGCGAAAAAAAGGTAAATTTTTTTTGTTAATGATACCCAGATTATTAACGACTCTTTTAGAAAGTTTGGAAAGATTGCTACAAATTTAATTCACCTACAATTACTTCGAAAAAAAAAACCGGTGACTCACTCAATTTTGAAATGCCACATTGCTTTCTGTATAAACCCAGCGACCTATATCATGAAATTGCCTCGATCGAAAAATTTCATGTTATTCCAGAAAAATGTTATATTGAAGTGTTGGGCTTAGATATTTCTGTTTTTTTTTTCAATTTATTGACTACCGAAACTTTTCTACTCACCTAACCTCATTCCTGTTTTCAGTTTATTTTATTATTATCTACATGTATAAAAAATGTTTCGCTAATATCACGTTCTACGCGGTAAAAATCCCACAAAACCTCTTTCAGCCCTATTCAATTTCAGTTTACCTCTTGTTTTATTTCGGTTGATCACTTCTTGATATAAATTTTTAATGGTACCTACTACCTTACTAATAGATTATTATTATTATATTTCCAGGTACCAAAAATAGTGAGATCCAATACGAACTATTGGGAGAACTGGCCGATAATTTCACCATAGACCCAACATTAGGCGTAATTACAGTGAAATATCCAGTCGACTTTGAAAGTTTAGAAGATTCATCTTCAAGCAGCATTTGTCTAATATATCTCAGTGTACGAGCAAGAGATTTGGGTACTCCGAGTCTGTTTAGTCATGTTCCACTTTTGATTTACGTTGTAGACATTAACGATCACGTCCCAACGTTCGAGAACGATTTTTATAACAAATCGATTGTTGAAACATTACCAAGTGGAACTTCAATTACGCAGGTACTTTTTGCAACAAACAGGATGAGAAATTTTCACATGTTTTTTCTTAGACCAGCCCTTAGTCCCATACACCCCAAAGCATATTAGCGAGAAATTCTTTTGGTTAATTTTTTTTTCATTAGGCCACAATATTTTTTATATTTGTTATTTTAATGTTTCGGTAGCGTTCCAACTACCATTATCAAGAATAAATAAGTTTTTAAAAATTTTTTTTACCTACTTTATCTGACCATACGATTTGACAACTAGACAATTAATAATATTTTGAAGCTTTTATTTAAATTTTTCCTAGTTCATTCACAGTAGATCCTTTGTAAAATATGAAATAATAGTATATTATACACCAAGATGGTGAAGACTATTAAATTTAACCGTGCAACAAAATTATTTTGCAAGGGGCTTTGTCCCGAGACGAATGAAGTCCGAGGCTTATAAATGTCTTCATCCGTGGTGTATATACAACTTTTTCCACTACTAGCCTAATTTAAGACAAAAATTAAAAATAATTGACATTATACACTATTTCAATGCTAAAATATTACTTACCGAATGATCTTTAATGGAAAACGGTGCATACGAACTTCTTTATTGCTACTATTACAATTTAAACACACAGCAATAAAATACCATTATTCATATAGTTTATAATCACCAATATTAGGTGCAGCGAATTAACCATGGAGCTACTATTAAGAGGAGATGACACAGTCGACTATCTTATAATAGGAAAGTGGTATCACATAAGTGACATTGTGATGTTAGCAATATGGCGTCGACGGCAGAGCCGGACTATTTAAATTTTCAATCAATAGGAATATATTCACTAGTGAAATTCTTTTTTACCTAGGTATAGTGTAGCTGCTTTTTGAATTTTTGATTAAAGGTGGTTTTCTTCGTTAAAGTGCACATTATCGTCCTTTTGACAAGATGAAATTGATAATATAGAAACACTGTATTTTGTTGGCTGCCAAGAACCTCTTTTCACAAATTTCAACCACATATCTCTTATTGATGGAGTTCTAAGAAATCTACAAACATTAAATATAATATGAAGTTAAATAAAACTTATTGAAGCACAAAGGAATATATTCCAGTACAGTCCTGTTTCGATTGTTTACTAACCTATGATATGTTGTTCCTGATGATTTTTTATAACGTTTTCCATTGACAAAACTAGAGTGCACTGAATCTGAACTGAGTGCAAAATTTGTGTTCCATTGGCTGCACTGCACCAGTATTTCATATTCCATTGGAAAACTAGTGCAAGCGAATGTGCACTGAGTGCAGTTTTTTCGGCACCTGCTCAGGAGGTAGTTTCGAGTATAGTGCAAGAGTGCAAAATGGCGGCGAATGATGAAGGCTGCGAATTCGAAAGAAAAACAGTAGTTTATTTATTATTTATTTTTCACTGGATATTATTGTAAAAAGTAGAGTATTTTACAAATACTGAACCAGTGATTGGAAGTATTAAGTTGTTTTAGGAAATGAATAATCTCTCAATGTCTTTTTATTAAAAATTTTCTCATTATTTTCAATGTTAAATAATAAAACAACTAGATAAGGATACATAAAACTGCACCTGCTTTTAATCAAAACAACAAAAACCACCACAAAACAACCAACTTGATTTGACGAATGACAACTGACAACTTTTCTGTGTTCCATTGACCCTGCACTCAGTGCAAAATATCGGTACACTGGTGTAGAGTACGCTCGAACTTGGTGCCAACTAAGTGCATGCCAATGGAAAACGCTATTAGTATTTACACTGTCTCTACTTGTACAACTTCGGGAAGCACAAGAAATCATTATTATTCAATTATTAAAATATAAAAAAACGACACTAACAAAAAGAAAATCCAAAAATACCCAATTCACATCCACAAAACAATACTAATGTCAAGTTGACAGAGAAGTGGAAGTAAAATGGCGAAACCGATACCACTTTTATGACAGGCGTAGCGACTCCTCTTAATACTAGCTCCATGGAATTAACGAAACCAATTAAATGACCACATCCAAAACTTTTTTTTACCTTTAACTTTGAACAGATGCGCATTGAAGAAAAAACAAATTACAGCGGTAGTGCGTTCACAATTCAACCCCTTGAGTTTAAGAGTTATACTTGGGTACACAGTGAGCGTTCATAAAACATTTAATATATTCTTCACACTCTACACCCCAGCATTCACAAACGCACCACGGGAAGCGCCTAACCCGTCGTCTGACTGACAAGTACACTGTCTGTTTTAGCTCCTCACCTAAACCATAAATTATGAACGCACTCCTTATGTCATTTTTGGTTGAGCGCGAATTTTAAATTAATGGCATTTCTATTCAAAATTTTCTATCTTGTTGGGTTATTCCAAGCAGCAAATATGTTAAAGACAATCACCTGGGTATGTTAAACTACTATCCCTGGATTCTCAATACATTTGAATTTGTCCCTTACTGACCTAGTATAACAATAGAAAAAATTATCAACCACTAATAAAGAAATTCAACTTCTCAGTTGGCTAGAAGGAATGATTATTTTATGGTATGGCATTCTACCAATATCACAGTCTACTAGGAATGGTATCCAGTGAAGTGCACGTTCCAGGAACGGCTTCATTGGGATAGTGCTTGTTTGCTTATTTAGGTAATGTTGTTAATGAAACGCGTGTGGTGTTACTATTATAGAGCACTTCCTTCGATTTTCCGTCTTTTATTATTTAGCTCTTTCAATATCGTATTCGCCGAATCCCATTGAATTTGATGCCCCTCTTCCCAAGAATGTTTACAAATACCTGACTTCCCTATCTTTATTATAAGAAACGTTGAAATGAAAATATAAGAAATATTGTGGTTTGATTTCCCAAAGAAATTAACTAAAAGAATAACAAATACACCATAAGGAACAAAAAGAAGATATTAGCGTGAAAATTAGAATCATTCGATCTTAAGCTATTAGATTTATTTAAAAAGGAAACTGTAGTTGGTGTTTTAAAATGATTTTTAGATGTACAGTGAAAATTGATGAGTAAAAATGAGAACATTCAATGATCGTTAATCTTGATTATTTTTTTTAGGTTAGAGCTCAAGATTTCGACGGTTCGTCACCTAATAATCAAGTTGTTTACCGTATTCAAACAGGTGCTTCGGATAAATTCACAATAGATGCAGAAACTGGTATAATTAGAGTTGCTAGAGGAGCTTCTTTGGATCCCGATTTAACTCAACCGCGTAAAATGTTTTATTCATTGAAAGTACTCGCTATAGATGGTGCGACGGGCGATAAACAATTGCAGTCCTCTGCAGATGTTAATATTAATATAATCGACGTCAATAATAAAGTACCTACGTTTCCCGACTTTGAACCAATTTCGATTTTGGAAAATTCACAGGTATGTGTTTTTACTAAAGCGCTTAACGTTTTATTTTTATAATTCACAGTTAAATTCCTAGGTTTTTTTTTCCAAGAGCTTTATTCAAATAACAGCACTGTAGTGGATCGCGTTCGATGCGATAATTACAGTCAAGCAAGGTCGGACATGGTTAGTACTTGGATGGGTGCGACGACCATGCCATGGAAAACCATCGTATGGCAGGCGTACAGCCTGCAGCGGACTAGCATATCACAGCTCGCAGGCATTATACCAATGAGCACGAGGTATAATGTAGATATGCCGCGTCTTTCGGAGGAGACGTAAAACCGAGGTCCCGAGTCCATGGATGTTGGGCTCGTTAAAGAACGCTACCACTGGTTGGAACACTAGTGGGTTCGCCAAAATTTCCGGTTAGGGGTAGAGTGCTCCCGGCGTCGGTGATTAGCCTTAGTCGCAGAAATAGACCGACGTTAAATAACAGAAAAAAAATATTTTTTGTTGAAGGTGTTCAAATTTCCTTAAACTTTTGATTTACACAGTTAATTTGATTTAATTTCTTATTTAAACGGTAAATTTGTTTAAATTTCCAATTTATACTTGAAGTTTTTAGTGAAATTTCCAGTTTTAGCTGTAAATTTGGTTATTTCCCAATTTCAGCTGTAAATTTGGTTAATTTTCCAATTTCAACTGTGAATTTGGTTAATTTCCCAATTTATACTGTAAATTTGGTTAAATTTCCAATTTATATTGTAGATTTTGGTGAAATACCCAGTTTAAACGGCAAACTTCCAGTTTTAGCAATATATTAGGTAAAATTTCCAATTAAAACTGTAAAGTTTTAAAATGTACAATTTAAACGGTAAAACTGTGAATTTTGGGGAAATTTTAAACGGTAAATTTTGGTATAGTTCTCAATTTAAACCGTTAATTTTGTTGAATCCCAATTTAAACTGTAAATTTAAAATTTTTGATAAATTTTTGCAGTAATTTGGAATTTTTGGTGAAATTTTCTGTTTAAATTGTAAACATGGCTTAATTCCCAATTTAAACTAAATGGATCAAATTTCTTGTTTTTGTAGTGAATTAGGTGAAATTATACAAGTTATAGTTTAAATTGGTTCTGGTAAAATTCTCAAATTAAACGGTAAATTTTGGTCAGATTTCCAAATTAAACTGTAAATTCTGGTAAAATTTCCAATTTTAATTGTATATTTGATTCAATACCCAATTTTAACTCTGAATGTCAATAAATCTTCTGTTATTTGCATTAAATTAGGTAAAATTTACCGTTTAACCTGTGAATATTGAACAAATTTCTACTTATTAGCAATAAATTTGTTGAAATATCCAGTTTAAAATGAAAATTTGGTTTATTTCGCAATTTAAATTGTAAATTTAAATAAATTTCCAATTCAAATTATATCTCCAGCTTAAATTAGAAATTTCCATTAATATCGTATATTTTAAGGTGGGAAAAGTGATAGCCAATATAACAGCCTTGGATCCAGATACCAACGCAAGATTAATTTACAAAGTGGACGAACATTCTTGTATAGCCAAAAACGAAAGAAGAAGTTTATTAAAGCAACAAGAGTACGACTGTGTGGGTTCTTTCAGCCTAGATCCCACTACCGGTACATTATCTATTGCAAGATTATTGGATAGAGAAATAGTCGAGCAATTTCAATTAGGTCTCATTGTGGAAGATATTAATTCTGAAAGCGGACAGCAAACAGCATCCGGTAAATAACAAATTTATATATTTTTTATTGAATTCGTCATTAGATGATACTGTAGGATATAAAATGTTATATCGTTCAACCGACTGCCATATTTGATTATTTTCGGGACCGTACATCCTTACGAAAAACCATAACCTTTTTAGGATTACAGGTGTGTATGTCACAGTTACAGATTAAGTTGAATTTTGGTACAATAGATCTCACTGACAGGTCGGCCATATTGTTCTCATGACACATTCTATTTAGTTTTCATTGTTTACTGATTATTCACTGGTAAACAACGGACGATAGTTGGACGGTTATTTGTAATGATTATTTCTTACCTAATCTTCTTAATTATGTAAAATACCATCGTAATGTAGTTGTAGTGTTGAGATATCTTTATTACCAAGCAAGGTGATTATTTAATTGATATCTTTGTGCATCTGAATTGGCTGCCTTTGAATCACAGTTGTGAAGTTTTTATTATTTAAATAAAATATATATTATTATTACATTACACATATAATGTATATTTTCATATTTTGAAAAAGTCTAGTTCCACTGAGGAAAAATACACAAAAACTAGCAATTAGGGTGGACCGGGGATAAAAGTGCCACTTTTTAGTCTTTATTTTTTTACTGGTCTATTGTATTATATTAGGGTCAGATTTAATACGTGCCTGATTACCTGAACATTAGTAATCACAATGAATGAAAGGAAATACAATATAAAATTGTTATTAATGTACTTTTGTAACGTTGCAATTGGCACATTTTGCCCCAACTTTGTGGCTTATAGTGCCAGCCTAGGGGTAAGAAGTACCAAGTAAAATTTGAAAATGATTTTAGGAATTATCTCAGCAAAAAATGTTTTATTAGGTCTTTAATCGTATACAAAAACTAACTGACTAGGTGCATTTCATATTGGATTTATTCATCATCACTATTACAGTTTAAGCAAACAAAAGAAAATGATTCACCTGAGATACATTTACTGTGAGCCCATTTTTTACACTCTAAGCATTGTATCCATTCTTCAGAAGGCATACTCTGAGAAAATGGTTCACAACAGTAAAGACAAAAGCAATCGTCTGTCTCTGATTCACTGCTCGATTCATAAACTTCTTTCAGTATCTTAACCTGTTTTCTGTTCGTGAACACTTTTTTTTACTTGCTCAACTTTTCCTTTTTCAACTTTCATTTTCTTCTGCGCTCTTTCGGCTTGCTCTTTTTCAAGATCCCACTTCTCGGGCGTATCGGTCAGAATAGCAGTATGTCTTCGTTTTCTTCCTTTATTTGAAGTTTGCCTAGGACCTGCCTTTGGAAGTGGTCTAACGCAATGCGGTGAAAATACTTTGGAAATATTAAATTCAAATGGAGTCAGGGGAGTGACTGAAACTTCAGAAGTGACCGAAACCTCAGAAGCGACTGGAACTTCAGAAGTCGAATAAGAACTTTGAGGATTAACATTAGACGGTCCAGCAACTGGACTACTTCTTTTTTTAGGTGTAACCGGCTCAGTGATGGTAAGTGGTTCGGCGTTCTCTTTTTGACTGTCATCATAAATAGGACAGGGTCGATCAGTCACATAGCTTGGACTAAAATCTACATCTGTAAAGACGTTCTGATCGAAAGGAAAAATTCCGGTTTTCTTGAACCCATTTATAATATTAACGGGACACAATGCCAAAGGATACGCATATGAAACAATTGAAGGAATTTCATAGATTGTCATCGATTCACCCGCGTTGTTTCTCATCCATGCGTCTTGAGCAGAAGACAGATATTTTTTAAAGGGGCCATATACCCCCACGTCTAAGGGCTGAAGCCGATGGGAGCAATGAGGAGGAAATGATAACATAACCACTCCATTTTCTTTAGCAAAATTTAAAACAGGTAGATATATCCAAGTGTGATTCATGATTGTCTAGTAGCAGAAGAACGGGTGATGCTTTCGTTGGCTTCACGTACTTGACAAAATGTTTCATAAACAAAAGAAATTCAACTTTCGTCATCCATCCCGAAATATTAGCGACACCTATACAAACTGGTGGACCACCATGAATGAAATATTCCTTGTAATTTTTGCGAGGAAATAAAAACATAGGTGGTATATACATCCCACATGCTGAGATTCCTCCTACGACTGTGACGTTCGTTCCTCTTTCACCAGATGTGAGGGCACCGGTTTGCCTTGCACCCTTAATTCCTACAATTTTTGGTGGCTTGGTTACCGTGGAAACACCGGTTTCATCTACATTCCAAATATTTGACGCTGTAAATGAATACCGATCCAAAACTTCTTTTAGCTTATTATAAAATTCTTGAACATTGGATTTATTGAAAGATGTTGCTCGTCCCAAACTGGTAGCTTCAGGTGAACGTATAGAAAGTTCTGACTGTCTCTTCAGAAATGAAGTAAACCAATCAGCTCCTGCTTGTTTCCGCTCTTCCCACGAATCAGGTATCTTAAGATTGAACTGTTTTGCACATTCGTATGCCAATGTACGTACATTTTTTGGCGTTAAGCCGAAGTAAATTTGGGCTGATTGTTTGAGATACGCACACAGAACATTTTCTTGTTCATCTGTGAAGACTCGGCGACTAGATTTATAGCCAAATGAGGCGGTTTCAGAATCTGCTCTGTATCGGTCTATAAATCTTTTCAAACCAACTCTGCACATTTCATAATTTTTGGCTGCTGATCTTATTGAAATTCCTTCGTTAATCAAGGATTCAGCTGCTCGCTTCATAATCCCTAGTGGGGTTTTACCTCTTTCGGTTTTTCGGGAATAATTCCGCATTCTGTAAAAATAAAAATAAAAAGTGTAAACATAACTGGGGCAAAAAGTGCCATACGGCATTTATTACCCCATGACGCTTGGTACTTTTTGCCCCACTGACCAAGTTTTTATAAATGTGTTTGTAACAAAAAAAAATACCTCAATAAAGAGGAAATGGATATAGTAGTCGTAAAGTGCAATGATAAAGCTATCGGTATAAATGTTTTCGCCCCGAAAAACAATAGAGCCACCAAATAAGAAGAAAAATGAAATGGTCCAGTTTACTTACTTTTTAGTATTAAAAACCTCACTTTGTACGCCTTTCCTTAAATCACTCTGGAAACTAACTGATTAAACGAACACGATGCGCAGCGTGTCGTAGTTGTTCCATGGTTGCCGTGTTGAATACATATTATTGAATTTGCAGAAATAGCGACGATTGGAACTTTTTACCCCTGGCACTTTTATCCCCGGTCTACCCTACCAACAAAACAAATACAAATACTCAAAACTGAAATGACGTTTGATCTTTTTTTGACGTTGACGTTTGTTTGACTGTTGGCTTCAACTTCATTTATATGAATTTTATGCTTATATAACTGTGATTATTAAAATTGTATACACGCCTTTTAGACTTATGATTATAATTAAGTTTATAATTAATTCTCACTGTTGTATAAACCCGCCTTTGAATCTAATTTTTGAATAAATTGACCGAGCTGAGGAAAAACATCTTTCAGATTTGACACTTGTTGGCGGAATAGTTCTTAAGTAGTCAGAGGATAATTGAAGATTTCTGCTAAGATTGCCATCTTAATTCAACGAGACTAGCTCTTTAGAAAGTTTCTCTACTGGCACTGGCCTTTTAAAACGCTATAACTGCGCAAACTGCGGTGTCTTGAATTGACTTGACTTGACTTGACAAAAGTAACAATTATATGTCACATTATTGTGGAAAAACTTATGGTTATAATAAGTAGTGCAAGGGATGTGAATCATTATGTACTTTGTAGAACTAGTTTTCTTTGGTTTTGAGTGAATTTCATCTATTGGTTATGAAGTTATGGAAATAATTATAGGTTTGTTCCCGTAGCAAGTTCCTAACTGTAATGGACATATTGAGTCTGCGCAGTATCAAAAAAGCGTTCCACCAGAGCCTGAACTTTGATACTGCGCAGACTCAATATGTCCATAACAGTTGGGAACTTGCTACGGGAACAAACCTTATTTCACTTAGGGAGGCGAGGTCGCTAAATGGCGACATTCTCGAGCGCCGTCGAGACCTATCAAAATCGAAAGATAAAGTAATTTCGAAAAGAAAAGCTCGTATGGTAATAGTATATTATTAAACGAGCAATTTATGATAGCCATAATTCACGATGGGTGACGTTTGCGTCACGAGCCGCAGGCGAGGGGCGCAAGTCACCCAAGTGAATTATGGCCATAAATTGCGAGTAGAATACTTTGTCCACGACACTTAATTTATTTATTAAATAAAAGTCAGTAGCGATTTGGCATATTACTAACCTCAAAATGTTGTGGCATCTACTTCAAATAATTTGACATATATAGAGATGGGCGATACTGTAGAAAGTATCAATACAACGTACCGTTATAAATATATTGTTTTAAAATACTTAATATTAGAAAATATCGTTATGATCAATACCAAAAATTACAATATTTTATAGATACGATATATGTCAGAAACAAATTTCCTGAACAAAATACACAGATTTAATAGTTTATTTCATATTGTACCCCCATCTTTAGTCGTGAATTATGAACCATAATTCACGACAGTTGATATATGGGTACCATATACCTTTAGTTAGGAGGTAAAATATTGACTTATTATTAGGTGGTCGGGGACAAAAACCATTTTAGCGGTGGGTATGGCGTGTACGGCTCTTCAAAAATGTTAGAAAAACAGTTCTTTGTGCACTCTCGAGCGCGTCAGATAATCATACCACGTATGCCCCAAGTGCCTCTGTTAACAACGGGAGTAGGCATGTAAAGTAGTCAAAAATCCAAAAGAAAAATACACTCGAGTGCGTCAGATTTTTGGAAGGGGTGTTAAGTAGGCCCCAAAGAAGCTCCCTTTGAAAAAAACTGACGATTTCGGCGTGACGATAAGTTACGAAAAATTTTTGAAAATGCAAAAAAAAAGTTCCTTTGAAATACTCGAGCGCGTCAGATTTTCATAGGGGAGGCTTATCTCGTTATCCTCAAAGCACATTTTCTTAATTTGACAAAAATGTTGGTCTCTTAACCTGACCGAAAAAGGTTTTTTTGTTTCTGGGCGGCATATTTCTGTGAAGCGATCAGTCTGTATTACATGTTTATGGCACATTCCTCTTTTTTGCTCCAATTCTTCACTTCGTTTTGCTTACGGTACGTCCAAAAAACAATTTGAGGATCAACAGGCTATTGAATAATATAAATAAATGAAACTGTACATGTTAATAATACTTTTGTATACAGAACCGCGTAACTTTTTCCACAAAAATTTTCGAGAAGCTTTAGAAAAAAAATTTGAAATATAATGAACGTTAAATAGTTTAATCATCTTTGTTCCATATCAATTTTTTCAACACCCTCCGTTCTCGAGATATACCTACTCAAAAAAAGGAGTTTGGGTTTTCATAATTCTTTAAATCCAAAAGTTTCAACTTTGGACAAAAATATAAAGAGACCTTTTTTGTGTAAAATAAAACTACCTTTTTTTTATTTGAACATTTTTTTTGTAAAATGTATTGTTCGCGACGTAAAGCGTTTTTCGGAAGACGAAATGGCTGCTCCACACTTCCGGTCATGCGGAAACCGGCAGATTTTGTATTTTTAGTAAGTTTCAGATTATATTTTTCGAAATAAAATAAAATAAAATCATGCACGAGAATGCCGGATTAACGTTTTTTTACAAGTTCGCGACCCTATAACTCGGCGGTCTCAAGGACTTATCGTCAGATTGATTAAATTTAGTCTGAAAACACTAAGATCAACTCCCAATATCTTAATCTGACGCGCTCGAGTATTTCAGACTATCGATTTTTTTTACTAATCTGATCGTCTAACCTAGGCGCGCGTCACTTCATATAGAGCTAATACTTTCTAAAGTTGTTCTATTAGGTCTAAGGTATCTCTCATTTCTTAAACTACCACGCTCGAGTATCCCCGAAAAATCCCCTATTCGCCTCCCTAACTATAGATGCTGATATGAATCTGTATTATAATTCAAATCTTTTTTCGAATTGAATTGAGTTGAATGATACGACGGCAAATCGCGCGTTTTTATTGAGTGTTTTGCTCTTTTTGATGCGTACTAGCATCACGTTGTCTCAGATCACATTAACTGAAGTGAGCTAAGATCTTCGTCAAAAAGAACGCACCTTAGGTTCAGCTCCAACTAATCGATTTGGTTGCCCTCCAGCACGATATGGCCAACCTGTCCTAGTCACGTGTTTTGGAATACCTATTCTACAGTGTTAGTATAAAGTATGGAACCCCCTAAGTATCTCCTCAACCGTTTAATATTTTTAAATGAAATTGCACATCCCTTTCTAAGAAGAACCAAGGAATTCAAAAAAGCTATCAAATTTTATGTACCATTTTCGGTTAAACCCGAAATGCATATCAACTTTGTTATTTTAAATAGAACACCCTGTATATTTTTACATTTTTGAATTCTTCGTGAAATTCTGCATACAGTAAAACTTTTCAATCATATTTTTCATTGAATACTCCAAATACTCAATTCATTATTGAGTACCAACAAACCTGTAAGAAATCCATAGTTTTGAAACAACATTATCCGATTTTAAACAACAAGCTGAATAAGGTAGATAACATATTCATAACACACGGAGATGATTTCCACACGCGAGCTCACCTCATACTTTTCCGTTTTTTTTCTTCTTTATCTTAAGTAGGTACATGCTGATAGTTAAAATTTATTTAGGTTCTATTATAATAAATATCCAAGACGTCAATGATAACGTGCCGAAATTTAGGAAATCCTTTTATAAATTCAGTATAACGGAAAACAGCAAATATGGTATACAGATTGGCACCGTTACTGCTGACGATGTCGACAAAAATCGGACAATTACATATTTATTGGAAGGACCACCGAAACTAGTTGATTTGTTTCACTTAAATTCCGCCGATGGAGATATCGTCGTTGCAAATAAAATCGATCACGAAGTCTACAATTGGATCAATCTGACGGTAAGAAAGATTTAATTATATTCAAATACGAGGCTTGGCACTTAACGAGGATGTTTTCAAGTCTTATATGGTCCAATTTTCATTAACACCAAAGAATGTAACTTTTTCTTGTTTTATTTAAGAACATAAAGAATGTAATCCGTTTGGTTTAGTAGTGACCGGAATTCCGATTTTTGAAAAAATGTGCTTTCAGATAATTTTGACGTTACATTCAAAATCTGGCAACCATGGAATCACTTCATAGTGAGTGTAATTTGTCATTGTACTATCACTAGTCAGTTGTTGGTTGAAGAGGTTTTAAAAAACACGAACTCCACGTGTTAATATACAACTTAACAGTGATCTGTTTTATTATATTCGTTTTGTTCCTTAAATATACAAAAAATGCAAATTAGCAAATAAGCAATAAATACTCCTTGGTCAGCCGCCTCAATGATGGCAACCTCTACACAATAGCTTATGCAGATGATCTAGTCATTCTGCTAACAGGAAGATTTGAGGAGATACTCTGTGCTCTAATGCAAGAGGCCCTCAACATCATAGAACAATGGTGTAAAGACCATTCTCTGTCAATAAATCCAAAGAAGACAGAAATGGTACTCTTCACGAAAAAAGGAAGCTTGCAAAACATCAAGTGCCAAAGCTCCTAAATACCGAACTTAAGTTCTCATCAGAGGTGAAATATCTAGCTAACTACACCAACCAAAGCGATGGAGGTGATCCTTGGTCTCACTCCCCTTGACATACACATCAGGGAGGTTATTTTGATGACCATGACACGCTTACGCTCTACCGGTATACAACCTGACGTAGGATCTGGTAGATTGAGACGTAACCTATGGCGTGAGGCACTCAATGAGGTCCCACTGCCGACATTGCCGACACACTAGCCAGGAAAGCAGCCTCCCAAAAACTCTTGGGACCTGGCACTTTCACTGGTCTATCGGCGTCGGCTATGATTGACCTAATAAAGGAACACTCCCTTGATAAGTATAAGGGTAGATGGGACGATGCAGAAGGTTGCAGGCTTGCCAAGGAACTGCTGCAGTATCTGAACAGCAAAGTAGCCAAAAAATACGTGACTATGAACAGACAGAACCTTCGGACAGCCACGGGTATTCTGACCGGTCACTGCCACCTACGAAAACACCTCTACAGACTGGGTTTGTCTGACACTTCACTCTGTAGAGGAAGATGAGACTGTCGAACACATTCTTTATGAATGTCCGACACTTTCTCAATTTAGGTTTTCCGTATTCGGCGAATACAGGCCAGCATGAGGGAGCTTACTTCCGGCGACGTTATCGCCTACTTCAAACAAGTAGGCTGGATGACGAGCCAGAAGGAAGTCTGAATGGGCACAATGGGCCAATTGTGGCCTAAGTGCTGTGGGGGTTACCCACCCTTCAAATTCTCACAGATACAGAGAAGCAATAAATATAAATAAGCAGAAAGCACTGCACTATAGTCTAACAAACAATTGGAGAAGGTGATTCATATGCATGATCATATGCATTTTGCAATAATAAAGCACGTGAATAGCTCTTAGTCACCTTCTCCAATTGTTTGTTAGACTATAGAAAGATACCTAGGGAAAATACAACAATGAACTTACCAACCAGACAATAAAAAATTGTTCACCCAAAATGAAAAAGAAAATATAAATAAAATGTTGCCTTTAAAGTGGCAGTTATAGGAATGAAAAAGTTCCACTTGAAAATTGAAATTTCGACCATCGACAGACAAAAATGGAAGAGGAATTTAATAAAAATTAATGCTTTATTTTGGAGTGGCTAATGCTACAAGGAATGGCATGTTAAGAAATTTCGTAAAAATTTGGGTGGAAGTGACTAATGAGCCACCAAAAATTCACTAAATAAAATAGTTTTAAGACGGAAAGGTAACAACTGAACAGCATGTTACAGCACTGAGAGACATATTCTTTGATTTGCTACGCTAATATGGTGAAATTCTCCATTTTCTTTGATTTTGTTAACTGTCAACACATTCGCAATCCATTTTTTTATTGTCCTGAAGTTCACGCGCATAGTCGCACAGGCAAAGGATGTGATCTGCAGTTTCCTCTTCTAAGTCACAGAATCTGCGTCAACCTACTAGCTTTGTGAATTTTATTACATACCTACTATGGATTTTACAGTTTTCCTATTTTTGCTTATCACCCACCATTATAGACATACACTATCTCTTGGACATTTTTTTTTGTTGATTTTGCGACGCTGCAGAAGAGTTCCGGTATAATGAATGATATTGATAAGCCTTGTCTGGCCATTTCATCTGCTATTTCGTTGCCCCATGACTTGCGATTTTTGAAACATAAACTGTAAAAAAATGTTCAATTTTCAGTAGTAATAACCCAAGGACATTGATAATTGCTTAGAAATATTTTATAACCGATTTAGAAAGCGTGTTTTTTGGGAAAGTTGTTAGAAATTTTTTGAACATTTATCAATGTTCGAGGGTTATTGGAATTGAAAATTCATTGCTATAGAAAAAAAATACAGAGCACAAACAATTTCTTCAAAGGTGCAATTAAATGCTTTCCTAACAAACTTTAAACAGTATTTTTTGGTATATTTGCGTCTATAATTTCATTAATAGGGCGACGACCCAGCACTGTAGTGGAACGCGTTTGATGCGATAATTACAGTCAAGCAAGGTCGGACATGGTTACTACCATGACAGGGAAAACCATCGTATAGGGCCCGTACAGCATGCAGCGAAACACTTTAGACTACTAGGGTGAGTAGCATATCACAGCTCGCAGGCATTATACCAATGAGCACGAGGTATAATGTAGATATGCCGTCTTTAGGAGGAGACGTAAAACCGAGGTCCCGAGTCCATGGATGTTGGGCTCGTTAAAGAACGCTACCACTGGTTGGAACACTAGTGGGTTCGCCAAAATTTCCAGTTAGGGGTAGAGTGCTTCCGGCGTCGTTGATTAGCCTCAGTCACAGAAATAGTCCGACGTTAAATAACAGAATAAAAAAAATTCATTAATATCCTCGTCTGTATTACGACCAAATCGTGACATAGAGCCCATGGGATTTGTTTCCAGTATAATGTTGTTCTGATTTGTTGTGTTCAATGAAATGACGTCAAATTAGCTGATTCCATTGAATTTCTAATAATGCAAAAAATATCAACCAGTAATTATATTTTTAGGTAAAAGCTACCGACAGCGGATTCCCTCCACGTTCTAGCAGAGTTGAGCTTTTTATACAAATTTTAGATGAAAATGACAACAGCCCATCTTTTCTACTCGAACCTTCATCACTGATTATCCCGGAAAATGTTCACGTTGGTACAGAAATAACGAAAGTAACAGCTCTAGATGCAGATTCCGGGGAATATGGTAAAATTACTTATTTACTGGACAGACTATCTTCACAAGGAAAGTTCAGTTTGGATAGTGATACAGGTGTTTTAAAAGTTTCGGACAAATTGGATAGGGAGGAAAAGCCTAGTTATTTATTAATAATTGAAGGTTGGGATAATTATCAATATGGTTTTAATAGTGGAGAAAGCAGAAACGCCTTCAAACATATTAAGTAAGTTGAATAACAAGGTTATGATTGAAGCAGAACACGTATTGAATCAACTCGGGTAGGTTCTGTACAACAGTGCTCCATAAAACTCCTTGATTCCTACACAAAAAGATTGGAGCACGCGCATTGTCTCTCATCGGCACAATTAAAATCTTTCAGTTCGGCCCAGCACCATCGGCAAATCGAAGAGATGCAACTTTTTGCGGAAGGTTCGACGGACAAATTAAACCCCCTTCGAGGGACAGGTGCAGCCCCCAATTTTTTAAAGAGAAGGTATAAGCTTGTGATATATCGTCTCTTCATTCTCTATTCAAAAAAGTTATCATTTTCAAGTTTATTGCAACAATTTGGATATAATAATATTAAATAATATGTGTTTACAACCTAAATTCATTATAATACAATTAAAAACTGAAATTCAAAAATTAATAAAATGTAAGACACTAAAAAGAACTATGAATGTGAATGAAGTGGATGTTTAAAACGTTCATCACGAACGTCCTGGAAACATCCTATTCTTAAATATAACTGTATTCTAACATTATTTAACATATCAGGCGTGATTGTCCCATAATCGGAAGCGTTATTCGCTCATTTGTCATTTAAATCAAAAGTATTGGTTTTGTACAGAATTCCCCTCACATATTTCAAAAATGAAACTAAAAGTTTCCAATTAAGTCCATTTAATAATAAAAAATGGAAATTCAAAATTGATAATTATTTCGATTTTTAAAATATCATCGTCAGAATGACAGAAGTTATATTTGATGTCATGCCCATGTTATGTCTACTAGGTGTTTAATTTTTTAGTTAGACCAAATAGAGACCTATCTTGAAATATGAGTAGATTCAACAAAGTAATGGTCCAGACAGTAAATTCAATTTTATTTCAGTATTACAATAGAAGACGTGAACGATAACGTACCCATATTACACGTACCTCAGTATTGTATCAATATAACTGAATTCCATGAACCTGGACAACCCATTACAATAATACATGCTTCCGATGCAGATGATCCTGAAACAGCAAACGGGCAGGTGAATATATTTTGACTTCAATAAATCATAAGACTCCGTCTTAGAGAAAGGAACTAAGATAGGAGAAATGTTATTGACCCTACAACGAAATTGGGAGTAATCTTAGACTGCATTTTTTAGGTAAATATTGACATAGCTGATGGAAATCACCATAATTTCTTCGAATTACGTCCAATCGACGATTGGTCAGTGGATATAAGAACGACTAATTCTTTACGAGGAAAACATGGAAATTATACTCTAGTTTTAAGAGCACAAGATTTGGGAATACCCAGTCTTTTGGTAGAAGAATCGGTGAGAATTTGTGTCACCGATTATAATGATCATCCTCCAATTTTTATCAGCCCGCCGCCAAATTCTACTTTAAAAGTACCGGAGGTAAGTGCTATATTGAATCTAATCTTAGCCAATATTATTTTTTTCACTAACTACTAACTCCTAGGTTGCAGTTCATAAGCGTTCCTTTTTTTAATAAAATTGTCCAAAAAGATTTTTTTATGGAATTTACAATAAATTTATTACACTATGTTTGTAAAATACCTATCAAATTTTGAGATTAATTATAATTTTTTTTAAATAGAATAGATGAGGCTTTTACTTGATGTAGATCCATACTAAATGATGTTTATTTCAATTTAATTTGTCAACAATTCTCCCCTATTAAAGCTTTTTACCCAGAAAGGATCGGGTGAGATTGTTGTGAATGAATTTCCGGGTAAACTTGTTAAATACTTTAGTTAATCCCATATTTAGACACTTTTTGCTTTTTATTTCCATGTAAATAGATTATAATATTATTGTCAATATCCGTAAAATTCAGTATTAAGGCACTGTATAAATTAAAAATTTCTCATTATACCGCCACTCGTTTGTGAAAGCTACTGTGTTAGCGAAACGCGTCACAACTTTGAGTTTAATAATATAATGTAGATTTGAACAAATTAATTTGTTTTATTTCTTCATTTATTATTTTTAAATTTATTTTTATTATTCTTATTTTATATTTTCCCCACAACAGTTTTTATTTTAATTTTTTTTAAAATGGTTAAAATATTTTTAATCTCTGAATTTGTTCCGGAATCAAATAATTTGAGATTAATTTAAATTTCAATTCATTCAAATTTACTTCCTTCGTTCTCCTTTCTCTCGCTAGAATTAATTATCCATATCATGAAGCACCTTCTCAATTACTTATTTTTTTTTTATTCTGAATATATTTAAAAATTGGATTGGGTAGACATTTTACATTCTCCATTTTGCTAATTCCATGTTTCAATTTATATTTTTGATTTATTTCATTTATATTTTTTATTAGGAAAAATGTTTCTCACTTCTCTCCAAAATATTTAAAAAATCAACAACTTCATTCATCTCGCAATGGCCCTCAATTTTAATGCACTGACAGCCTGAGTTTTGTGAATTCTCTTTTATTTTACCATCAAGCTTATGCTTTTGTTGTGATTTTTGCTAGGCATAGGTATGGAGTCGAATAATCCTTCTGTATGTGCCTTGCGGTATATTTTTTTTTTTTATATTTAGGGGAAAATTCCGCACATGTGATTTTTAACTAATCAGAACGTGCATTTCTTACAGATTATCATAGCAACGGATGAATTTTAGTGGAAATTTTTTCGTGGTGGGTACCCAACAGCGAATTATACTGGAAATTTATAATGACAGAATATTTTTTCTGACAATCTAATTTTTATTTGTTTACATGATATTTTTGATTCACTTCAACTACAAGCTTAGATGATTCTTTGGACCATTATGAATAATGTTTATATTAAAAACGCAATTATTATATACTATGGCAGGTTGATTGGAATTTGAAGAAGACCTCCTTGAGTTGTTGGAAATAAACACATTTGGTGTGGAATTTTCTTACCGAATATCACACGAGGTCAAATTAAATTCGGAAATTTGTTCTCGCTCATGAATATTTTCATTCATGAGCTCGAAAAAATTTCCGGAAATAATTTGACCTCTAGTGGTATTACTAGTGATAATTTTTTACTGAATATAGTAACCAATCAAATTACTTAATTTCAAGTCATGTGTCAAATTTCATCCAATCACCGCTGTATTACAGCGATAATTTTTTACTGGATATAGTAACCAATCAAATTACTTAATTTCAAGTCATGTGTCAAATTTCATCCAATCACCGCTGTATTACAGCGATAATACCCTACATGTGGTGTTTTCAGTTTGGTGTTTATTTTTTATTAAAAATTAGTTAAACGTCAAACTGACAACTGGATTAAAAATGTCGCGAATATTTGTTATTGCATCTAACGATTCAATTAATTTACCAATTGTACTTTTCACAACTGTGGTTTTGAATAGAAATGAATAATATTTGTTTGATTATAACTAATAAATTATTAAACGTTAGATTGACAATCAATTTTTTGATATCTACAAAGTAAAAAATTATCTTATCGAATACTCCTCGGGTCTTTATAAATACTCAAAATTTTGTCAAAGATAATAGCCCTCGGCCTGCGGCCTTGGGCTATTATCAAGCA
>CAJUYI010000204.1:22939-67030 GCA_910591695.1 Galerucella pusilla | reverse complement strand
TCAAAGATAATAGCCCTCGGCCTGCGGCCTTGGGCTATTATCAAGCAACACGCTTTCAGCATTCTCTATGACAAAATTATCTCGGTATTATAAGACCCTAGGGGTATTAGAATTGGAGTGGCTCTTTGTCCTATCCCACTGCGACCTTTGCAGATCTATTGTGGTCCTCCCTATATTTAGAGCTCAATATCTAGCTTTATTCTTTTCATTAGACCTAATAGCCTGAATACCGCCTCCTTTGCGTAGCTCTCTGCCCTCGGTTTTTCTTCTCCGAATAAGTGAAACCGCACCCTTGCTAGGACTTCGCACTCACAGAGTATGTGCTCCGCGGTTTCTTCTTCCTGGCAGAACCTGCATAGGCTGTCATCTGCAAGGCCAATTGAGAGGAAACAGCCTACAATGTCCGGTCAGCATTTCCACCATCATTCTCGTCGTTTCCCGACTTTGACTTAGTAGGTCGTGTGACAGTTTTGTCGAAGGGCATTTAAGGAATAATTTTGCGTGTCTTTGTCCTGAGGTTTCATACCACCAGCGCAACGCCTGGTTGTTTATCCATTTGTGGATGCTCTCTTTACTTAGGCATTTTGCAATTCCAGAGGAAGGTTCTGGCCCTATCATGACCTCCGTTGCTCCCTGCTTGGCTAATTCGTCAGCCTTTTCATTGCCTTTTATTCCTTGGTGGCCTGGTACCCATGCTAGGGTCTCTCTATTATGACTACGTAGTCTGTTTAGGGCCTTCCGACACTCCCACACCAGATTTGATGTTATCTTATATGAGCGTATCGCCTTAAGTGCTGCTTGGCTGTCGGAGTAGATGACGATTCTTTAGTTATCGACCTCCTGTCTCATCAACTCTTCTGCACAGCATTGCACCGCCAGTACCTCTGCCTGAAAGACAGTAGCATGTTTCCCTAGGCTTAGAGAGATTGTGATCTTCTCTTGAACCCTATATATTCCAGCTCCTACTCCGGAGTCTGTTTTCGAGCCATCAGTGTACCAGTTGAGATTCGCTGTTATAGGAGGCCCTGCTTCCCAGTCCTTTCTCTCTGGAATGTCATCTGTATAGTCGTTTTTAAAGCTATATTGTGGGGCAATCTGATCCGATGGCATTCCCAGTATTGGATCTGCCTTTATTTCTTCATATAGCTCTTTGTAGACCTTACCGTGTTCTTGGCTTATCGGAGAAGGTCCCTGTAATAATCTGTGACTAACAGATCTTGCATTTCCTTGTATGAGGATATGTAGTGGTGGTAGGTTTACTATTACCTCCAGGGCCGCGGTCGGAGTCGTTTTCATGGCCCCCGTGATACTTAGGCAGGCCTGCCTTTGAATAGCACTTAGCTGCCTTTGCGCTCCAATCTGCAGTGTCCTGGGCCACCAGACAACTGATCCATAGGTTATCATTGGCCTCACAACCTGTGTGTATAACCATTTGGTCATGTTGGGATTTAAACCCCAATTTTTTCCACACATTTGCCTGCACCTTCCAAGGGCGATTCTGGCCTTGTGTGTGGTTTTTTCAATGTGGGAGTTCCATGTGAGCCTTTGGTCAAATATTAGCCCTAGGTATTTAACTTCTTTCAACTCCGTTAATTTGCGGCTTTTATAGACCTTGCAATTTTCTCTTTTTTGTAAACGGTACCAGTTTTGTGGGGGTTCACTGCCAGTTCTTCCTCCCTACACTACTGATAATAAAATCACAATCTTGTTTTATATTTTCACCTCAACGTTTCGGTACACAGAACAATTCATAAAAAAAGTTAAATAGCGTTCTTCTATATTTTCTCAAATCTTGATAAAAGATCTTAAACATTCTATCGTTACTAAGTGTTTTTGTTTCAAAGTTTGCACCTAGGCCCTTTTCTTTTTCTTTTCACTTTTCACTCAGGTTAGGTTAATTGTGACTCTTATTTCATTTGAGCAATTAAGTAACTAGAGGTGTTGTCAAACAGTTTACTAATCTTAAATTTATTTGGCAGTTTCTTAAGTCAGCATCCGTCTGTTTATCCTTCGCATATCCCTTAAGTACCGCGATACTAATAATACATTTTTTTTTTGTTTTTTTAGAATGCAACTGTTGGCAGTGCACTCGTACAAATATTAGCCACCGATGAAGACGTCGGACCGAATGGTGCTGTTAGATACAGATTAAAAACTGATCCGGCTGGGCATTGGAAGTTTTTTGAATTACAACCAATTTCGGGTATTTTAGAACTTAGATTGCCCTTGGATAGAAAAAAACAAAAAATTTATGACGTAAGTGAAACATTTTAAATTATTTGACCATCAATTTAAACCGTATTTTTAGACATATGTCATTTCGTCAACTACGTACGTTCTTTTCGTGTTTGTGTTACCTCGCAATGGTCAATGGATAATCATTCTTTTTTTACCGTGCTATTTTCATGTGGAGGATCTTTCTGCAGTAAACAATTAAATATAGCTGTTTTTTCCATTTTTATGTTGGCAACGGTTCCTTAAGCATTAAATGGTAACTACCAATTTCCACTACGAAAAGTAGTTCTCGAACACGTTCAAATTTATCCCTTCGTGGAAACAGTCGATTTTGGGAAAAATTGAATCAAATCATCATCGACCAAGCTCATTTCCAATACGGGTGATTATTAATCTACGCCCTTTTCCGTTTGGTGCAGGTAATCCAATCGAATATCCTTCCACGACTTGTTGACGGGAAGTTTTTATGTCGGAGTCGAGCCATGCTTTTTCACAATAAGATATTCTTATTCTATTATTCAGCATTGTTCCCTCTAAATTATGAATTGCCCTTCCTTTAGATCAATACTTCCTAATCACCCTTTTTTTTCTAAGGAGCCGTCCCTTCGCCGGTACCACCTCAGCCTCCTGGGCTTATTGTGGATACTCCTAGTGTTCTGACTACAACCTATTCAGCCATTCCGTTCCCTGTATTAGCTCATACAGGTTCTTTGCTGGTTGGTTGTAGAAGTCTTCTGGAGTCATTTGGGGTCTACCATACAGTTTCTGCCTTCTGTGGTCCAGCGACTCAGAGTTGCATAGTATATGCAGAGCTGTTTCGGTATCCTTTTTGCATCTTCTGCATGTAAGGTCTCCGTTGTACAGCCCTATTTTGTTTAGGTGCTCCTTTGTGGGAAAGTGTCCCGTAAGTAGCCCCGTTATGGCGCGTAGTTTGTTCCTGCTCATTGAGAGCAGTTCTTTCGCTACTTTTTCTGATGGTTCTTTTATGAATTTCTCCTCATGTATTTGCCTGGTCGTATTCTTCCAGTGTTTATTGTGTTGTTATTTCAACCACCCTTTTAACCATGACCTCGTTAAGCATCTGGGGATGCCCACAGCAGGTTCGGGTCCGTTCATCAGAGTTGACGATCCTACTCTTGCGAGTTCGTCAGCTTTTTCATTGCCTGCGATTTCTTTATGACCTGGGACCGCCGCATTCCCATACTAGCCGAGATGTCACCCTATAGCTCTGAAGTGCTTTAAGGGCGGCTTGACTGTCACTGTAGATCCTGATCTGCTTGTTGTTGTAGGCTCTCATATTATTAGCCCTTGCACATGCAAGTATTGCATAGATCTCTGCTTGAAATACAGAAGCCTATTTGCCAAGCAAGACGATCCCTTCATTTTTGCTCGTCTTGCTGTATATGCTCGCTCCGGTGCCGAGTTCATTTTTTGATCCGTCTCCTAATCACCCTTATATAATTCCTTCTTTCTTTATCTATAAAGAGAAACTTTCTCTTAGTAAATCCGTGTTTACAGTATAAAAGTTCGTAATAACGTATTTATGTCCTGAAAGCTTTGACATAAAATTCATTGGCTTTAATTTTAACAAAAACAAAATTATATTAAGTTGCCTTTAGAAACATAACTTTGTTCAGGCTCGCCCAATAGAGGATTTTTGTGCTCTATTGTCTAGAATGGTCTATCATGGAGGCTGGAGAGCACAAGATAAAAAACAATTAAGGCGGAGAATTTACATAAAACTGAGAGAAATTAATCTGAATTCTGTCCAGGACGTCATGAGAGACATTCGAAGAAATTTGCGCCTGGTAAAGCAGAATAGGCCACTCCACATAATTCGATAGTATAGTTTAGTTAAGCATTGAATTGAATTTATGTTGACTACTTAGTGTTCAAATAAACTTCTTCATTAAAAAAAAGGCTGTGCCAAAACTTTTGAAACATACATATAGTGTCATTGAATGAACATAATATAGTTACTTCCAACGAGGTAAAAGAAAAAGGAGGGAAGTTAAGCGTGGTAGTGATTTAACCAACTTTCGACGGAAGTCGTCATATTAAGTCATCAATTCTTATGTCAAATTGAAAAGCCACGTTAAAAAAATAGTGATTTTCAGTATTAGAAAAATTATTTATGAGTATTAGTGAACGAGATAAAAGAAAAAAGAGGGAGGTTAAGCGTGGTTCCTTTTTAACCAACTTCCGACAGAAGTCGCCATATTGAGAAGCCACATTGGTGACATTAGTCATCAATTCTTGTGTCAAATTGAAAAACCACATTAAAAAATAGTGATTTTCAGTATTAGAAAGATTATTTATGAGTATATTTAAGTTGATATTGAGTTGTACAATAGTGTTTGGAGACTGCTTTTATCCAATATATACTACCTTAAGAAGATGTATATGATAGTTTTTTGTTTCCCCTAATTGAATAATTTAATGTACGCCTCTGGTTTGTTTACTTTGGTCGATGATTCTTTATACTGTTATGTTCTCTCCTCTTTCTTTTAACTCGTTGGTTACTTCAACTAATAGTCAAAAATTATCGAGAATGTTTTCAAAATGTCACTTCTATTCCAGATTAGAATAGAGGCTTATGATTTGGGGGTTCCGACGCCCTTAAGTTCCGAATTGGATTTAACAGTGTACGTAAGTGATATGAACAACTATCAGCCTCAATTTATGATAGACGAATATCACGTTAACTTCACAGGTAAGAATTACGCTTTCATCGAAAACCATTCAAAACACAACCGGGCCAATTTTAATCACAAGGGATGATATAATTGATATAATTTAATATATTCCTATCATTTTCTGATGATATTCTTATACAAGTCAAAACGTATAACCACCAGGAAGCTTCTTTTGATGTAGGTACTAGAGTTAAAACAATTCGCTTAGCTTAGAGGCAACCTCACTTACCCCACACACTGTCAAATAAAGCATAAACTGAAAGTGTATGTAAGGCTTATGATTGGCTGTACTGCAGTCAGATGTTTTTGGTATTGGATTTAAACTGGCACCCTCTACCATGACCAGAAATTTTAAAGACATGGAATCCGATGTCTTATAGTCGGCATGGATCAAATACTCGAAGTTTACACTTTATAGACAGCCGTTGGTCGCGTTTACCACTTAGTTCACCAATGCTAAGCAATCTAGCGTAGATAAAGATGATAGATTTGGTGGATAATCTATCAACTATACACAGTAGTTGTGTTCTTTATGACTGAAATCTCAGTTAATCTCAGCTCACATCGGCAAAATGTTCGCGTTCTTTTTTATTTATTCACTTCGAAGTAAGTTGAGATTTTTGCTCCTCTTTCACCGATGCTGCATTTGCTATACGGAGGTATCCTATCAGCTAGACTTGAGTCGGAAATAGAGTGGAGAGAATGAAGAAATGTATGATTTGTTTGATTTGCTTAATATACAGTTTCCTGTAACAATTCTTATATTCAAGTAAAGCGTGTTTTCAATAGATGGTAAGATAATAGTATCATACATACTATTATAACGCTATGGAACTGTAATTTTCATTGTCTGTCGGGGCACATAGCCCGAGAAGTAGATGTTTGTTTTTAGAGAACTATGTACACTTTGATAAGCAATTTTCAAATTTATAAGGCGTTATAAGTAAGCTCACAGTTAGCTCATTGGTGACTAGTGGACTATTAGTACCGCACACGACCACTTCCAGCATGTGTACATGTGCGGGATAAATGCAGATTTCTACCTTATCCCGGCAGGTGATTTTCATTTTTAATTTGAACAAAGCCCTTTTTTTAACTTTCTCTTTAAAATCCTTGTGCTATTTCACGCTACGCTACCCCTGAACTAACCGCTGCTCACAGAATTTGACGTTTACGAAAAGTATAAGTTTGGTAAGTTTATCTGAAGCTACGTGGCATCCGTAAGAATGGGGAAACATGGGGCATATCTGTCATAAATGTACCAATGGCGTACGGTACCTATTTTACCAAGTAAAACTGAAAATACAAAGGTCACTGACAATACCAACGCCACTTGATAAATCAATATCAGTTAATTGACGAAGTGAGAGGAAAATGCCAATAAGAAGTCAGCTGGTCAAACCTTTTGGATAAAAATCACCAACTATGTAGTTCGGAGGGTGTGGTAATTATGGTTTTCGCACAACGCTGCCAGAGCTTGAAGAAGCCATTAACAAATTTGGAAAAGTGTTCATCTTTCCAAATTCATAAATTGAAATAGGAGTTTGTATACCTAATAAGTGCGGAAAGTGAAACTTTTCCGAACGACGCTTTAGCGAGTTCGGCCAGTAATCGCGTGCGGAAAAGTCACTTTACGCACGTGTTAGGTACACTATTTTTTCTACTAGCATTCGGAAAACACCAAAAAGTTAACCTAAAAAAACATTTCATATTAAATACATATCAACAAATTAATTATTATCATTTGACATTCATTTGATGAGGCTTATACCAGGGCCATTAAGAAATGATGGAAAAATTTCCTTTTTTTATTAAAAATTATAGCAGAATTATAATGAATTTATTAATTTCTCAGTCATTTGGTAAACTACAATCATACAAATATATATTTGAAATATTCAAGTGTCAGTATATTTTCCAAAAACATGACAAATTTACTTTTTCGCACTAGTGCGGAAAAGTGACTCTTACCGCACTAAGATAAGTGCGGAAAAGTGGACTTTTCCGCACGCTAGTACAAAAAAATAATACCTATCAATAGACAAAATCCAGGGAAACAAGCACATTAAAGAATTAAGGTTCAATCATATCTTCTGTTAATATTGTTAATAATAAAAGTCCATTTTCTAACTATTAGATATCAGTACATACTTAGCACTAGCTTTTTCATAGTTAAACGTGGCAATATCGAATGTTTTCGACTGCATTCCTTTCACGGCTGCAGATAAACTTGCCAAAGTATATATTATGGTGTTATGGTGATTCGTCCGTAAATGTCAAATTAGGAGCTATAAAACTTTTAAATTCCTTTATTAAAAAAAAAATTTTTTAGAGAACGTAGCACCGGAAGTGGAAATCAGAAAATTACCAGATACAGTTGACAGAGATGAATTTGAATACGACGGACCTTCTAGACCAGTTTGTTATTACATAATAGGAGGAAATGAAAATAATATGTTCCATATTAATCCATTCGACCATAATCTAATGGTAATGTTATGTTTATCTTTTTTATAATATTATACAAGAACTAGACCTCCGAACAATAAACATAAACATAAACAATGTCAAAGTTTATTCATTTATTTTGCTGGATTCCACAGATGTATTTAAATCTAATAATCATCCAATGACTTGGCTTGGACAGTTGTGTCTAAGTTTACGGTAACATTTCTTATTTTTTAGGACTTGTCTAGGGAACAAGGACAATTTATTCTTTTTTTCACGGCCTTCCAATCGATTGGAAATTCCTTTCTACGAACAAACCTATTACCTCAGAAATAATGATAGTTGAGTTGAGTAGAAAAACACAAAATTAAACAAGCAACATATTAATTTACGGGACTTGCACATAATACAAAAACAATGCAATAGTATATTATACACCATAAGGTGGTGCAGACTATTATTATTGACCGAGCACCAAAAGCGATATATTATGAACATCAGTCATTTTTGGTTGAGCGCGAATTTTAAACGAATGGCATTTTTATTCAAATAATTGTATCTTGATAGATAATTTCAAGCAGTAAATATGTTAAAGACAATCTCATGGGTATACAAAATTATGTTGCACAAGTTTGTGTTGAATTACTATCCCTGAATTATCCAAATATTGGACTTTGTCCATTATTGATCTAGGTTAATAATTGGGAAAAGTGGAATTCGATAGATGGCGCTCTGAAATATCAATGTCATCTTAGCAACGAGTAAAACAAATCAGCTGCTGTATTAGACCTTCGATATTTAAGTGGTTTTATTTTGCCGTTTTAGTTATTTTCAGTGTGTGTTTTGTAAAAATTTTGCTTTTTCTTTGATTGTGCTTTAGCATTTTGTGTTGTTAAACTAAATTTTGACTTCTGATATTTTTATTTTTGTGGTAATAGGTATGGTTGATATTTGTGAAAAGTACAACAAGCGTTCAATTAACTGTTTAGCTTAAGGCTTAGAACATAAAACAGACAGGAAGGAGTCTTGTCACTCATTAGCTGTATAAGAAAATGCGACGGAAGTCGCCATTTGCAACACCCTAATTATGACTCATTTGTGAAGTTTACGTTTACTAACTGACGTAGATTGTAGGCACGTTTTTTTACATCATTTATTCACCATTGGTTGAATAACTTCAGTCTCCGCTGCAACGACATGTTGGAGTCATCAGTGGCACATAAAAAAACGCAGTTGTTATTTAAATCATCTGACCACTGACAATCTATTTTTTAAGTTGATTGTTGTTATTAGAAGTTCATCTGATAGTTCCACTTGAAATTTTTTCAATTTTCGACGCTGTTAATAGCGCCGTCAATACCTTGTTACCACATTTTAAACTTATTTCTATTAATTCGTCCATTTCTTTGACTGCTTCAAAAAATCGTTTTTTGAGGTTAAGCTGTCATTTTGTGAACCACCATAAAGCTATCCACCACCTCGATACAACGGTGGAGTGGTTTGCAGTTTTGGTTGATGCAACAGTACTAAATGAACGCGTCATTTCTTCAATCTACAATCCACCAATGAATATAAAAACGCAGTTGGTCGATTGTGGGATCTACCGGTGAATAAAAGAACATGCCTTGTTTATGTAGTTTTTTTGGTGAAAATAAGTTTAAACGAAAGTATAATCAGAAGTATTATTCTATATTCGTATTTTCATTGCTCCTAGACAATAATGTTTGTATAGGACATAGGACATTAATTTTAAAATTTCACAAATCTCATACCCTATACAAACAGTACGCCACTGTCAAAACGGAAACGACTATTCGCCATTTGCAACCTCCTATTTGGACGCAAACTTATTTGGTAAATGCTCCTTCCTGTCTGTTTTATGTTCTGAGGTTTAAGGTCTGATTTCGTGCTTTTATTTTATTTTTAATATAGTTATATCTCCAAAAGTTGTAGGGAAGGTACGTTTGTATTGAGTAATATTTTAAATCTTCAATGCCGACTTATTTTCTCTTTGACCTTCAATGAAAACAAAAAATAGAATAACACAACCTCTTCCATAATATCTCTGATTATATAATGGCCGTTTGCACCAATAGAAGCATAAGCTTAGAATAGCTATGGCGAGTTTAAAACTTAAGGGTCGCTTGTGTGTGTGTGTGATGGTAGTAATGGCATCAGCTCTCGCTATTTGCCACATACTATTTGGTATGGGTATTAGCCCATACACGTATATCAAATATCAATATTAGTTGTTTTGACAAATTTAACTATTAGGTCAAAAATATTCTTATTACCTGTACCTACCAGAGATGTGATACAAGTTGGTAGTTGTATATTATGTTGTAGTAGATCTCGAACAAAAATGTCTGTCGCCTGTCTATTATTTTTACAACCAAAGAATAAATGGTTTGTATCTGCTACCTCATCGTTATCACAGTAAGTGCAATAGGGAGATCTCACCACACCAATTTTATGAAGATGGGCCGGGAATCGGTCGCTTAGTTAAGGTTCAGTTGTACCAATGTTTTTGCTCTGCTTCTTAGCTAAGTGTTTAATACATTTGTCAACCTCGCTATTTAAGATGAGTTTTATTTATTTCTCTATGGTTTCTAGTGACTTTTCGATTTTGTGGTTTGAAATAACATATTAAAAGCTGTTAAAAGTCAATTCTTTGGAAATCAAAGGATTTTATTCTTGTTTTTTAAATAAGAGAATTGTTTATAATGGAAAACACAGTAAAAAATGGTCCAAAGAATCTTCTAGAATTTCTACGAGTTGTAAAACAGTTAGCTTGGTCAAGCGAAACCTTTGGAAAAAGGTTTTTTCATCCAATTCTTCATGATGGTTTTCACGGTTGTACTGTCTTATTGGAAATCCATTTCCAAAAATATCCAATACTTCCAAATCATCCTCTATGAACATCCTTTCTCAAAAATAAAAATGAACACACTTGAAATTGGAACAGGGAAAACGAAAACCCGAAAACAGAGAAATCATTGATATATATGTCAATTGAAACACAAGAATGTTAGGTTAGAAATCTCCACTTAGACACTTAGAGGATAAGTGGAGAATAAGCGAGCGATTTTTAAGCTTAGCTAGGTGCAGCTTAAAATGACCAGTTGCTCATGGTGAAAACAAAACTTTCTCAAAGCGCCACTTAACTTTAAGTCTACTTAAATATCAATTGGTGCAAACGCCCATAAGAATATCACCTCAGAAATGATGACACTTGAGTTAATTAGAAAAACACAGTTTTAAACATAAAATTAAACAAATAAAGTACGAATTTGCGGTAATTACGTTGACATGCATATAATACAAAAACAATGCAAAACGAATTATTTTACTCGTTGCGACAGTTACAATTTTTTTCGCCAGAGATCTCATTGAATTCTACTCTACCCAATAGAAAATTATTAACCACTAATAGAGAAATTCAACTTCTCAGTTGGCTGGAAGATGCAATAATTGTCAACTTCACAGCTAGTAGTGAAAAAAATGAATTATTTTACAATTTTTTTCTGTCAGAGGTCTCATTGAATTGTACTCCGCCCAAAGCGAGACCTACATATTGTGCCCCCGCTCTCTCGATGAATCATGACGTAATCTTAGGTACATCTGCCAAGTTACAGTTTTCCTTTTAAAATTAGAGTTAACGCTATTAGTTCTCCTAAAAATGATAGGTGGACAGTGGTCGCTGCAACTAGAAGAACCAAAAGGATCTACAGCTGCAAACCAACTTTTTGTTTTTCATCTGTGTTCTGAAAAGTAGCGAATTTTTTTTTCCGTATTCTTTATGTATTAGAGTACACTCTATTCCAAGATATTTCGTTTTAATTTAACACCAACATGATTGATTCAAGAGAAAACCCCGTAGTAGGTATAGTCAAAGGCACTCTTATCGTGCGGGTCATACGATTCAACAAAGACATACTCACCGTTTTCGTTTTCTTCTAATGCGTTTAATCATAACTTCCAAATAAAGTCCGTAAGATAAATAAGACAGATTTATGCAATTTTGACGGGAAAAAGAAGGATATGTATTTAGTTTTCAGCGATTCTAAAAAGTCTTTCACCAGCGAAGTTTTTATTTAAATGTCAGTTTGACAATTCAAAGTGACAATATATGATGTAGCTATCTTGGTACGAATATGTACCTATCTTCATGTTAGTTAAAATAATCTTCTTCTTCTCTCCGGGTGTATTTGTTATCTCTCACATTTTGGTAACCTCTGTGTTTTTTGATTTGATACATATGGTTAGTGACCTTTGAACCCGCACGATAGGAGACTATAGTAGTTAATCCGATAACAATATTATCGTATCGTACTCGTTTCTTCGAATAGATAATGATTTCAAAGTTCACCAACTACGGATCTGTTACTGTTTACTTCAAAATGAGGAATATATTATAAAGCTTTATCATTCATCGCGTAGAAAAAGCTACATTCCTGGAGCAATCTTCACAGTCGTCCAGGAATGTTAGGCTTTTCCTGCTTGGTAAACAATGTACTATTTATTTGGTTTGTTGGGTTCTGTAAGTTTTTTAACATGTTCTGATTCTGGTTCATTATATCGTTATATTCTATTATTAAATAATATAATAATTGAATTCCGAACAGTAATTGTAAAACAAATTCGAGCAATTTTATTGTTTGCAGCTAACGTCTCCATTGGATAGAGAAGAAGAAGATACGTATCTTCTATTGATAAAAGCCACAGAAGATTGTAACAGAACACCGAAAAATCAAAGTTTTTTCGATTCTGACGACGATACTCAACTAAAAGTTATCGTCAAAGTTTTAGACGTGAATGACAACGCTCCGAAATTCATTCACAGAGTATTTACCGGAGGAGTCAGCACCGCTACGAATTTCGGCACGAAATTTATGTAAGTAAATTGTAATTGAGCTTCTTCGAATTCTTTATTATAATCTTTTATTAATCGATATATCAATTGTGTATACGCATACATTACTTGTTTTTATAAAAATTTTTATGATATAAACCTACAGTTAGAAAAAGCTGCACGAAAATCAAGGTACAAAAAACGCTTATTGCCTTCTCTAAATCAGCAGGTACACCACGCGTGATCTATTCGGCTGCGTCTAATGTTAGCAGTATAGACCAGGGCATTTAGGAAAAATAAAGGAAATTTTGGAGCACATCAGATATCGAGATGTGGTTTTCTGCATTGTATTCAGGAAGTTCCCAGAAAAAATTGGGAGAAATGTGGGTTAGCACTTTTTTGAAAAACACCTTCTGGGCCGGAAAATGCATTTTCCAATTACATCATTACTTGCACCAATATGGGAACCATTGGGAACTTGGAAAAATCGTTACTCGGGCATTAGAATTACCCAGGGGTGCACGGGGGTGACGATGTGGGGGTGCGCGGAGGGTGAATATGGGAGGAATGGCAGCGTACATGAAAATCACACCACACTCGATACTCGGGGTTTTTCGGGGATGCTGAATTCAATTCTGGCATTGGAATTGCCCGAGGACGCTTAGGAGCGCCTCTGCAGGGGTATCCGGGGGGTTATTATGGGTTAAAATTGCATAGTCCGTGGGAAGCGGTGCAAACTCGTTACTCGGAGGTTTTCGGAGATGCCGAGTAACGAGTTTGGAGCGCTTCACATGGACTATATGCAATTTTTACCCCAGAATGACCCCCCGGATACCCCTTGCAGAGGCGCCCCTGAACGCACCCGGGTAATTCTAATGCCAGAATTCGAGTTCCAAAAACCCCCGAGTAACAATTTTTGAGCCATTTACATGGACTATACGATTTCCTCCCAAGAATGACTCCCCGCATACCCCTGCAAAGTCGCCCCTGAGTGCCCCCGAGTAATTCCAATGCCAGAATTGAATTCAGCATCCCCGAAAACCTCCGAGTAATGAGTTTGGAGCGATTTTCATGCACGCTGCCATTCTTCCCCCAATTCACCCCCCGTGCACCCCCTGGTAATTCTAATGCACAAAAAACGATTTACGAGTGATTTTTCCGAGTTTCAAATCGTTCCTATAATGGTGCAAGTAATGATGCAATTGGAAAATGCATCTTCCGGTCCAGAGGGCGTTTTTCAAAAAAGTGGTAACCCACATATATTTCTCCCATTTTTTTCTGGGACCTTCCTGAACACAATGCAGAAAACCGCATCTCGATATCTGTTGTGCTCCAAAATTTCCTCTATTCGGGTGATTTTGTTCTAAATGCCCTGGACTAGTAGGGAAACAGAATACGAGCCGTTCAACCTAGCCTAGGTCATTCAATAGTCACGTGGTTTTATTTTCGTGTGGTTTTTTTTTTAGAACGAACAGGCTTAAGAATTAGTGTAGAACTAGCAATAACAATTAACATTTATGTTTGTAAACTAAAGGACGACCCATTTTAAATTAATATGTTATTCGCTTATCAATACAAGTTTTTATTTGATCATGATAACGAACTGACAAAAGATCTGATTAATCGTCAATCCTTCTTACTGTGTTGTAAATTTGTGCATAAATCTACCATTTCAAGACCACACATTGGAACCAAATTTCTTAACAGCCGTCGTTTTAAGATTCTGTTTTTCATTGGTAAGATCTTCATTTAAGGCTGTTTGCATTCTTCCCCATACTACTTCAACAAACTGCTGAATATACTGTTGCCTAAACCCAGAATCTGACTTTAAAGCATAAGGTTCATATTCCAGTAATAATGACTGGAAATGATACTGCAAGTATAGGTACTACAAGTATTAATGTGATAAATATTTTTTATTATTTCAATATTGACATATCATGATTAAAATTTACAGAATGTAGTTTTAATTGTAAGAGTAATATGAGTAGATTGCACAAAGTAAAATGATCCAAATAGGAAATTCAATACTACATGTAATTTCAGCTGTGTGAAAACAAAAATAAATGGATTACCCAGTTAATACACGTTTTCATATTTTTCATGGTTAATCTACTCCAAAAAAATACAAAAATCACTATATTAAAATTATACTTGTTCTATTAAGTCGGGCTCCAAGTTTAGACACTTAGACAGCTATTATACCTATAATAGGAGATCTAGTCTTTTGTGTAAAATTTGAAACGTTCTGTTTTTGGAAAAAAACAATAAATTAGGAAATTCTCTCTCTGATTATAGCTCTACAAGTTAGATTTCAAACAATAACCTAGATATATAATTAAAATTTTTCAGGTATGTAAAGGCTGAGGACGCAGATGAAGATAATACAATCAACTATTATTTGGTGGGAAATACACAGATGACATTAACCGAAGGATTAGATAACTTAGCTAGAGCTCCGTTTTTGGTAGAGAGAGAAACGGGTGCCGTACAATTAAATTTCGATCCGCAAAGAGGAATGAAAGGATATTTTGATTTTATGGTAGGCTTTTTCCATTTCTAAACTTCACTTTTTAATGTCTTAAATTTTTGTAGGTTGTGGCAAATGATACTGGAGGCTTACTCGACACAGCACGAGTATTTATCTATTTACTCAGAGAAGACCAAAGAGTACGTTTCGTCCTTCGACAAAATCCACCGGAAATAAGAAACCGCATAGAAAATTTCAGAGAGTACGTACATTTTCCAATTTTTCGTATAATGTGAGTATAATTAATATTTATCTACAAAAAAATTTTAGGATTCTGGGTAACGTCACCGGAGCTATAGTGAACGTAGATGAATTTCGAGTACACGCCAACCACGACGGCACCATAGACAAAACCAGAACCGATTTATATTTACATTTGGTAGATAGAAAATATAATTCCATATTAGAAGTAGATGAAGTTTTAAAATTAGTCGATCAAAATACTGAGAAATTAGACGGCCTTTTTAAGGAATTTAACGTATTAGATACCCAACCTGGTGGTACATTGGCGCTCAAATCTCAGCTACCTAATACAAATACAACATTCTGGTTATCAGTGTCCTGTTTATTCTTGATGCTTTTGTTGATGCTTTGCTTGGCATTGTGCATCAATCAAAGGCAAATATATCATAGAAAACTGAAGGCTGCTACAGCAACCGCTTATGGTAAGTATGTATCAAAAAGATAGGTACTCAAAATTTATCATCTTCTCTCCTATTTGTTACTCACGCATTCACTTCTCCTGTTCATTCAACCTCCTTTTTTACAAGTGCTCACTGTAAATCTTGGCATGACCATAGAGAAATAAAAATAAGAGAGTTGTTAAATGTGTAGCAGTCTAAGGTAGAGTTCATATAATATCCTGCTTGGTGTTCGTCATCGATTGTTAATATCCTTCTAACACATTACGTAGGAAGAAATGGAAAAAAGGGCAGGTCTGTGATTAATCCTAATCAAAATATCACAATAATGGACCGTTTAAATGTATTACAAACGTTAACCCTAATCTTTGACTTGAAAAATTTGACTGGTTGATGTTTAGATTACGCGTAAGTGCGACCTATCAATCGGGAGAAATTATATCATTCAAAATAGGATGCAGACGTAGGTACCTTTCGTAGCGGCAATGTGTCTTAAGGTCATTTTAGATTAGACAATTTTTCGTGCAATATTCAGTCCAAGTTTTGGAACAAACAGGTTTCTTAAATTATGTGAAATATTGGCCAACTGTTCCAAGCTATCTTAGAATATTCCAATTTATTGAACAATATTTAGTTCAGGATTCTGCGCAGTGATTTGAAGATAAAATAAATATAACCTTTTCAAAAATTTCTTTAGTTATGGAACTGGAAAATTTGAAATAGGTATTTATTAATTTGCACGGCTGCTCATGTCACTAAGCGAATATTAACTTTCAAACAGAGGAGGAGCAGTGTTTTACATTGTACAAACAAGTATGTTTTGAGATTTTCTCAATTAACATTTCAATCTCTCCTTTATTCCAAAACATATTTTTCAACCACTTTAATACATAACCACAAATTATCAAGATTAATGACATTTTCATAGAACATTTTCATCGTGAAACAGAAACACAAACAATAAATCAAATTGTTAAGAAAATAGAAACTGTTCTATCTTTTTCACAATATGACAGGGTAGACAATTTTTAATACAAAAGACTTAAAAATTTGACTTGTTCCAAAACTTGAATAAAATATTGCACAAGAAATTGTCTAATCTAAAATGACCTTTACGTCTTTTTCTAATGTCCCACTGACAGCTCTCGTCAGGTCTGTACTTTGTTGTTTACGGTCAATTATTATTTATGAAAACTATGAAATATGAATAACAATCTTTATCGCCAACCGTAAGTAAAGCCGTCAATTATCAGATTGATTTCCGGAAGTAAACAAACATTTACCTTCATTTACTTTATCTGCCGCATTTGCGGCAGGTGAAGTAAAATGCGGTAGGTAAAGTATTTTGACATTAACATTACTCGAAAATCATCATCTGTCAGTGTCTCTCTTCTCTCTATTACGGCTCGATAATAGTTTTCTGGCGATTTATTTATAACAAATTATTGTTGGAACTCCTTTACATGACTTCAGGAATCAACTTTTATAATGCTTCAGGGTGTACCTTTAATTTAAATATAACGAATAATAAGTAGATTTGCTCTACAATCGCTGTTTACTTTGTCATAATAAAATGCAATGAAATATACCATAGTTTTTTATAATCTGAATTCTGAGCAGTTGGCGATAAAATTTTGTATGCACCACGTCAGTAAAGTGTCTTTATCGGACTCGCCTGTTATTCGCCTCGCTTTGCTCGTCTCATAATTTCAGACTCGTCCGATAAAGAATCACTTTACTGCCTTGGTACATAAATAACTATATTGTTATATTTATTTAAATAATACAAAAATATGCCTAGATACACGGAAAAACATCAGAATTTAGAAAGAAAAAGAAGCTTATTAATTTCATAGCCTCTTCAAATTTGGTGTATACAGTCCTGATGATTTTATTCATCAAATTTGAAGTTAAAGATTTGTCAAAATAGCAAATAAAATAAAAACGACCATCCGAAAACCCGGATATACGTCACAAACGATGACGCACACCAAGAGGACTATTGAATGCACTATACTATTAACTCGATTTTTGAAAATAAGCCAGATTTTTTTTATTGTCACAGTTGGTGCAGACTCTGAGCTCGATGGACGAGTACTAGGTGGTATTCTTAGCGGCAGAGTCCCTAATACCAATAAACATAGTTTAGAAGGGAGCAATCCAATTTGGTTGAAGGCCTACGAAAATGAATGGTTCAAGAACATTGATGATCTTAGGTGAGAAAAAAAGTTTTACTTATTATTGCACAAGAGGTTTGTACCTATACTGTGAACTAAAATGACTACAAAAACGGTCAACCTAAAAAAGGTACACTTTAGGTGTCGCATTTTGAATAGAAGACAGTTTTTTTCGTCTAAGTCAATGCTAGTCAACAGTTTCTCATTCGCATTAGTTTGGGTTGTGCTCAACAGCCGAGGCACTTGAACTTGAATCTCTGTACCATTGCTCATGTTATCTACCTACTTACATTCCAGAAGCTTCGTGTCTTTGACTGGAGGCATTTCAAGTAGTAGTTGAAATGTATGTATTATCTTCGCTCCAAAGTGCTTCCGTCTAAATCCCTGTAATGTCTGATAGAAGCAGAGTATGTGAGTAGGTGTTTCATCATAGAGCTCCCATTTCCTACACATAAACTTACTTACTTCACTCATTTTGTGCAGATGTTTCCTCAGGGTGCAGTGTCCAGTCACCAGGTCGGTAACTGTCTTCAAAAGTCTCTTAGTCAGTTTCAATAGCCTCTGTTTGAGAGTTCCTTGTCTACGTTGTTAAGTAAGCTATTTGTATGGAAGGGCCCTTTGTGTCAATAAATTCCATTTGAGAACTCTTGTGAATTTTCATCCCATCAAAGATTTCGAGTTTATAAGAATAAGCATGATGACGACAGCACATGAGCAAGGAATTGTATATAGTAGTATATAAAATAGAGAGGGACTCAAAATAAACATACATAGGAAATGATGGAAATGAAGTATGGTGAGAAAAGTGTTTCGAACGCATATGCATATACAGTTGGCAGAAGCAAACGTGAGCCCTGGTGGGCGTGTTCATGTCGCTGTAGTTGTATTTTTGTAGTAACAATTTGATATTTTGAATCGATAACCAAATATCGATACCAGAAATGTCAACTGTTAAGAGATATGTAAACAAAGTCAAACTTGCTAAAAATGTAACTCTAAATATCAATAAAAAAAAGGTTGAACGTGTCGCGGGATACACGGTAGGAACTTTAGTTCCTTTTAAGCAAAAATTATGTTATGTATGTTATGTTATAGATAAACAATTTGCATATGCCTCGGTGGCCGAGTAGTAAGCAAACCAGACTCTCCCGCGGTAGACCCGGGTTCGGTTCCCCGTGAAGAAGTTTTTTTTTATTGTTAATTTTATTTTTAAATAATTATTCTGCTTTTTATTAATAACGACAACAGGTGGACGTTTGAAATATTCAGCAGAATATTCATTATTATAGATAATAGTATGGTACCCTTCATGAGGGAGTCCGACTGGCAACATCTATTTATAACAGCATCGTATATTTAAAAAGGGAAACCGTAGCATTATACAAATTGGACATTCAAGAACTGTACGTTTACCACAAAATTAGTGGAAACATAAAGTTATATTACAGTTTATAGAAATTTTTAATTTTCTAGATTCTTTCTTAAGTGGGTGGTAGAAAAAATATGCTGTTCGACTCGTGTGGATTGTCCATATCGTCCTCGTGCGATATGGCCATCATATCCACACTAGTTGCACAAACTACTAATTCTTTCAAAATATGCCCTTTTACATTTAAAAACAACCTGCCAAATGTCAAATTAATTTATCCATCCATTTTAAAGTTATCGAATTAAAACATTCAAGTTTTCAAAATTTCAACACCCTGTATTTCGAAAAGTAAATGTGCTAGACCCCTTAATCCTCATATCATTTTGTCCAATTTTCTTAGAGGAATCTACATACCAACGTTGTAATTACCCTTAACGTTCGAGATGCTTATACCATTTTTGCGCGATCGTATTGAAATAAATTCCGAATAAAATAATTAAAATTTCTTCGAAATGAACAAAAAAGATCAATCGCGCAAAAAAATTTTGGAAATAATAGTAAAAATGTATCCGAACAAATCCAAGTAGATCACCAGCACTGCGAATACCAGCTTTGCATAGAATTTTAATATAGCATCGGTGGTTCAGTGGTAGAAATGCCCGGCCGGAGCATATGAATCGCTGCTTCGTAAAGGAGAGAGAGACTAAGGAGGCACAAGCACGCAAACAAGGCACATAACGAAGCAATGTAACATAACGTAGCGTAACGTAACGTAACGGTCAGATCTTTTGCGTCGCGACCCCTGGTCGCTCAAACATAACCTGACGTAAAGAACTAAATTTCCAAAAATGTATATTGGACCAAAACTAAAACTACCGTTTGCCCTAAATGTCTATATTTTCAAATCTATATTTTCAAATAACATGACTGTATTAATGTCATGAAAAAGAAGGGTTAAGTTTCTATGGAAAGCAAGAAAATATGAACTGGTTATAGTCCAGTGTTGCCGATGCAAAAATGAAAATTACCCGAACTTACTATTCAAATTATCAGAATTTGTCAAAATTACCGAAAGGACACATTGGTTAACTAAATAAAGTCTTCTACCCCAGTCAATATGGAAAATCCCCAAAAACAATAGCCATTTTATATATCCCTTCTACAAAAAATTCGAAAAACTATTGGATCCAAATTAGTGAAATTGTCTAAAAATCGGATAATCATCCTCGCTCCTCGCATTGACAACACTGATACAGAATGAATAAAATGATGTATGTTGATGAAATCACTCGGTCATGTTATTTCGATTATATTTAACAATTACTAATGGACAATCGTTAACATTGGCTCTTGATTGGCTGCTTGCGATGACCTTATTTTAGTTCGCATATTTTCCGGGGCTCATGTTTGGTTCTGACAACTTGTAAACAACTGGACGACTTATACTACTGTTTGTTGACAAATACCACTACATAAATAGTACACAATAAATACAAACAAGACATAGATCAAAATGCAAAGCATAAATGCATTACATAACATAAATACTACTAGCTTTACAGTTTAGGTTGATGAACATACATAAAGGTAAAAGGAAGCATAGGTATTTTGTGGAAAAATTTGGAAACACTGCGACTTACCGGCACTCCAACCCTTGGCGCCAATCCACAGCGTGCCGAAATCGCCTAAGCTCTCGTCTTATTATAAGCAACATTTTTTAGCAATAATGTAACATTTGGTTACTACTTTCGCCATGGTCTGTTACCAATGATGATCCGATATTCCGATATTTAGACATGCCTCGATCCCTTATTAGCCACGACAACTGCGAGTAATACGCTTACATATCTCAAGTAATTTGTCAATTAGTTCAACAAGTCTGAACGCGGCCCTTTCGGGACACTCCCAATATAAGTAATATAAGTAACTTTTAGTGGTGTGATTGAGGTTCAAAAACATGTTTGAGCTGGTCACTTGAATTGATATTAACAACTTTCAAATCAAATACTAATATTTATATTTTTGACATTTTCAGTCAATCAGAACATGATTCATTGGACGAAAACGTAATCTGTTATGAAGACTCTTTACCGACAACTGATCAAATGCAAGAAACGCAAGAGAGACATCAAAACCTGTATCAAACACTGCCAGTGCCAGCCACTAGAAAACTAGAAACCACAGAATTATGATTCAAATTTAAAATTAACAATTATTTTAAGGAAAATAGAGTTTCTCCATTATCCGACATATCAGAAGAATCTGGATAGGCTAAAAATAATATTAGCTTGGACTCTTTTCCAAATTGTAATTATGTATTCTTCAATAGAGTTAGTCGTTAAGACATTTTTCAGTTTTACTTACAGTAGAAGGCAACAGATAAGCAATGGAGTGTTCAACTGAAAATAGATTCTTGTTTAAGCAAAGGACCCCGCGCTTTTCTTATGGCGTTCCGTCAAATGTTATAAATTTTGGATATGATGTTGTACTCGACTTCCTGACCAAAAGTGTCTATGGGACCAATTCAATCCTATGACTAGTTTCCGATATACAGGGTATGAAAGTTGAAAAATCCTTGTTTTCCGTGACCACGTAATTTTATTATTAACAAATAAATATGCATTTTCAATTGATGGTACCATTAATATGTTCTAGTTTATCGTAAATAGTTCAAAAAATAGTTAAAATGTTAAAATATCCAGGGCTGGACTCAATTATACGAGGACGAATTTTTGAAATTCTAAGAAATTCTTATATTGAATCAGAAATAAAAAGTAACTTCATATTCAATGTTCTGGCATCAAATATACTAGTTCTAGAGGTATTCCACAGAGGGTGATTCTTAATGCAACCTGAAATTAGTTTTTTTCTATATGAAATATAGATAGACTAGCCATAAACTTTTCCAATGAGGAAATTGAATCTCTTCTATCATTAGTGTAGTTCTGCTTCGTTCCACAAAGTAAAATGGTCCAGCCGACTCCTAAATATCCTTTGTCGCCGACGCCGAGGCCTTCAACAATATTCATAGCATCTTCTTCATCGTCGGTTGAAAGTTCCTCAAAAATATCTTGGATATCGTTTGTTAACATTGCAAAGTTCAAAGAAAACAAAGTAAAAGCAATCAAAATATTCACAATATAATTAATTGAGGTTATAAATGCCAAATTGTTGACAGAACCGACAGAACAGAGCAATTATCAAATCATGAAAACCTGGGTTTTCCATAAAGTTATCTTTAATCGATACCTCTTCCACCCTTAGGACCCTTTTTCTGAAAAACTGGTCATAGTAAGATTATGAAATCTTTTCAGCTCATTAACTATTTTAAGCTTATTACAAAACAAAATAAATTAAACATTTTGACGGATCTAATTATAAAATACAGGGTGATTCAGAAAAAGTGTATTTTCTCTAATTTTTGTCGGTTTAATAACAAGATGTATGTGCAAATCACCCTGTAGTTTAAGAAAAGTACTAAAATCTAGGTAACCAATATGTTTTAAACATCCAAAACTAATTTTAAAATAAATGGTGTAACTTATTTATTTCATATAGAAAAAAACTAATTACAGGTTGCATTAAGAATCACCCTGTATGGAATACCTCTAGAGCTAGTATATTTGATGCCAGAACATTGAATATGAAGTTACTTTTTATTTCTGACCTTGTTTTCATTCAATATAAGAATTTCTTAGAATTCCAAAAATTCGTCCTTGTATAATTGAGTCCCACCCTGTATATGTTGACATTTTGAACTAGTTATGTATAAGTTTACGATAAACTAGAACATATTATTGGTACTATCAATCAAAAATGCATATTTATTAGTTAATAATAAAATTACGTGGTCACGAAAAACAAGGATTTTTCAACTTTAATACCCTGTATATCGGAAACTAGTCATAGGATTGAATTGGTCCCATGGACACTTTTGGTCAAGAAGTCGAGTACAACATAATATCCAAAATTTATAACATTTGACGGAACGCCACTTTGTCATAAGAAAAGCGCGGGGTCCTTTAATAGTGTATTTCTGTTTTTATCCCTAATTGAAAAAACGTTTTTTCAAAATTTTTCTAAATCCGCCTTTTAGATTATTACGCCACTAAAATAAATTGAAGCTAGGCACAAATTTTGACATGGAACATAATTATCATAAAAGGTAGACACCGTTTCACATAAGAAGAAGCCACGTAAAGTTGCAGTCATATGCGCGAGCTTGTCAAAACCAGCGCCATATTGTAAAATTGAAATTCCACTTCAAATCAGTAGCGCAACGTTTTTATATTTTGTAAATTAACACAATATTAAGATGTCAGCCTTGACTATGGATAATTTTTCCTTTGACAAAAAGTTTTTCAGGAGGCATGGTTTTAGATCAAATAAAACACACAACACTCGCAAATAAACTAGCTAAACTAACGTCAATGGCGACACAGGTAAACAGGTGTAGTAACTAATATTGAAGGAAAAAAGAAGAATTTCAGGATAGATTGACATTGAGTCGTTTGCATTTGGTTTTGGTTTATGAAAAAAAACAATAAGTTCAATAAATATAAATATATACCAGGTGTCTCAAGTTATCTTTTACAGGCAATATATCGCTTAATTTAAAAGGTAATCAATTCTGTAAAAACTGTTGTGAATGACATCAAGATTCCTTCCTAATGATGTATCAGAAACTTTATTTCACTAAGCAGTACTATGGCAGCCAACACCCTGTATACAGGGTGAATCACGACCAACGGGATGGAGGCTCATAGCAAAACGGTAATAGTTATTTAATCAACAAGTGTATTAATGAGAGCCATTAACAATCGAGATAATGTTCGAAATTGTTAATTGCCCTCTTAATACTCGTGTTAGCTTTTTCCGTCGACTGTATCAGTTGTATTCGTTTTTCTCAATATTTAAAAACTAAAAATATTTAGTTGTTTCATAGGTATACTGTCAAAAATAAATAATGACATTGAAATGTCACAGAGATGGTCGCTGGTTCAAATGTCACTGTTTTCGTTTTTCTTAAATTCTTTTTTGGATGTCTTAACACTAATAATTATTATAATTTTGTAGAATAATAAAATAAAACGATAGGTACCTAAGTCAAAAACTAGAAGTATTCTCTAGGATTCATTTTTTGAAGACGTTATTGTATGTTTGGTTGCCTACACCACAGGTAACTTTCAATATAAATATAATGTATAAGATGTGCGTTGGGTTGCCTGCAGAAAATCGTTGATTAATGTATAATAGGTAAATCATGCATTAATAGGGGTCATTATTGTATGATTTTGACTAATTTTGAGAACGTTAATAGCCTATGCTAATACACGGTCGACGGAAAAAGTTTTAAAATGTTTGTCACTTTAGTAGTTTGTACATACATATAGGCAACATTTTAAAATTATTTTGAAATATACAGGATATTTCAATAAGGCGTAACGTATCAAAGTTATATTTTTTCTTTTGGAAGCCCCTATATTTCATTACATTTTCTGATTGCTCCTAAAAAATAATAATAATACTTGTTCATATTGTTTCCCTATACCTAATTACCTATTCCTTTTTTCAAAATGTGAATATTTCGAAAAAAATTAATAACTCATTGATATACCAAATTCTAGTAAATTTTCTCTCACATCTGAATAGTTGGACATTCGTTGAATGTATTTCACGATTGGTTGCCAAATTTCTCTTTACAGGGTAATCAGAATTTTCAGTTTCATTATTAGATCATTCAATTGCAGTAACAGGCTTATTTTAAATGGAACACCCTGTATTTTAATAATTCATCATATTAAAAAAAATGTCCTCTTTCGAATGGTATAAGGGTGTCCTATACCTAGGTGTTAGTAACTTTTCATTTTTTGCTTTTAATAATTTGTTGTTCGATTTGTAGTATTTATGTATTTGCTTTATTAAAAATGTGTTTTTGCTTTATTATGTACTCAAATACTTATCGGTAGAAAAAGAAAGAGTTAGTGTACCTAAGCAACTACAAGTGTGCATATTTATTAACAACTTCACTGTTTTTTTTTCACAATAACTATGACAATTAGTATAAAATTTAGAGAGAATTGTAGATGTTTTAAAATCAACTTATTTATTTATTTATTAATTTACAATATCCTACGGGAGATACCCAATTTACAGGATAAGGTTAGTAGTAGTTAGATAAATAACATACGATAATTTACAAAAAAAAACTATCACAATATATAAGAAAACATTACAATAATTATGTATGCTCAAACTACACATTATATCATAAATTGAACTAGCACGAATTGGAATCAAAATATAGAATAAAAGAGAAAAAAAGTTATTAAAAGCTGTTTCGCATCTAAGATAGATTTAGGTTGCTAAACAATAACGTCTAATTGACGATTGGCTGCAGCTTAAAATGTCAACAGATTTTTCTATATTAGAATAATTTTAAATTAGAAACTGTAGAGGTGAAGATTTGTATATATTAGTTCGATATGTTCGTTGAAAAAACAGTTGATTATTTCGGGAATTAAACCTAGGAACATGATAATCTAACATGGCAACTAGATCATTACAGTCTAATTTCTGTTGTATAATTTTATATAAAAATAATACAGAGTACATTGACCGCCTTCTCAGCAGACTGTGTGCACCAAATCGATCATAAAAGTACTGTTGCGATATATTCCGCGCCAGATACCATCCAGAATGAAACATGCTGACTTAAAGAAGCATACAATTTAAGAAAATTGTAATTTGCACGAAAAGTATAATACCTAGGTATAGATCACCTTTAAACCATTCGAAAGAGGACATTTTTTGAACATCCTGAATTATTAAAATACAGGGTGTTCCTTTTAAAATTAGCCCGATATTACACATTGAATGATCTAATAATGAAACTGAAAATTCTGAACCCCTTGTAAAGAGATGTTTAGTACTCAATCGTGGAATACATTCAAGGAATGTTCAACCATTTAGATGTAAGAGAAGTTTTGCTAGAGTTTGTTATATCAATGAGTTATTCACTTTTTTCGAAATGTTCACATATTTTAAAAAATCAGCATAACTCGGAACCCTCTGTATTTAGGTATAGGGAACCATTATGAAGGAGTATCATATTTCTTAGGGGCAATCAGAAAATGCAATAAAATATAGGGCGATCCATAAAAAAATATAACTTTGCCACACATTATTGGAACATCCTGTATATTTCAAAATAATTTTAAAATGTAGCCTATATAAATGTACAAACTATTAAAGTGACAAACATTTTAAAACTTTTACTGTTTCGCTAAAAACCTCCATCCCGTTGGTCGCTGTATTTTTGTTGAAAATTGCTTGTCAATCTATTTGGAATTAAACGATGTAAAATAGCTGATATATTTGATATACTAATTCTTTAAGATAACCCCACAAAAATATTCCAGTGGCTTTAGATCAGGCAAGCGGGGAGGCCAGGTTATAGGTCCGTTACAACCTGAAGGGGCACCTGAAAAAGCTCAAATTAGTAGAGGATAAAGAATGTGGATTTTGTGTCATGGCAGAAGAAACCTCCATTCACCTATTTCCGAATTTCACAGCAATTCAGAACTTCACATTCACATTGGTGACGTAGCTGCGTTATAAGTTGCATAATTCCAGTAAATTTCTTTTTCATTTTTTTCTGTTAATCAGCAGTAAAATACAAAATAATTGTATTTTTGGATAATCCATTTGAAAATTATTGATATTACCTGAAAAAAATACGGGGTCAAAATTTGAAGTTGAACACTCTATTGATACAGAGCCGCTGGCTAGACAAATGGGCCTTGGGGCCCAGACCTAAGAAAAATTTTTGTGACCACACTGTCGAAACTTCGTGTATTTGTTATTTGGGTGGAGACGAACAAAAGCGCAAGGTTGCAAGAAACCACCTTTTTGGTGCATCCGACTGCGGATATGCCCCCTGAAAATTGTCCATGATCACATTATTTTGAAAAACGTTTATGATGGATTCTGTTTCTGTAAAAATAAGCCGTGTGGTATAAATTTTTTTTTCTCACAACTTTGGAATTTTTAGCGTCAAACGACATAATATTTTTGACCGACAGTTTTTTTGCGCTTTTTATGTCCCTTAAAAACTGTCGATTAAAATAAAAATTACCATTGTGGTTATGAATTTTCTGCTCGCATAAAATCCACAACTTTTTGATAACCTCAAAGAAAAACGCCCCAAATAACAAGTTTATACAGGGTGGTCGTAATAAATTTTTTAAGGTTTGGGTCTATGATCTACTATGAGTTTTTTCCAAAGCTATATACCACACTGACGATTCCCACAACCCGATAATCTAAGTTCTTTTAACACAGCTATAGTGTGGCGAGAAAAGACCATAATACCACCCGTAACGCATTCTTTCTGTTCCTACATTTTTTCTATCAATTGCAGAAGTATAAACCATGGACGTATAAACGTTGCATACCTATATTGTATAAACAACGATTTTTTTACTTATTATATTTTTATTTCGCTATGTACAAAGTGCATTAAAAGTAGACTTGAATCTATGTGTGCTTATTTAAATATTACAATAATTGTGTACCTACCCTATTTCAGGAATATACGCATGCTTCGGGCTAAGTTTTGTCAATTGATCAGATGTGAGCAATGTAGTAGCAGTAGCAGCCAATTTTTCTTTCAGAATTAAAATATGCCACACGGCTACGCTACTGATCAATGGGGCATTAAATGTCATTCCAAATAGTGAACATATAAAATGACGTAACATATTTTTTTTTTCAAAATATTCTATTAATTTCTTGTATCTTAAAAATGAATGAACACCAGTGGCTCTATTTTCTCGACAAGTGAGTTTTTTCATCAAATGAAACTAACTGTTTCTAAAGAATGCCACTTTAATGAAAAAATATAGATATATGAAAATTCTCAATCGTTGCATATATTCCAGCTCTTCACACAGTGAAGATACTATTAAACAATATCATAGGCAATAATAAAACTGAAATAATTATTATTCCTAAATACATAAATATTTAAAGAAAGGCGCTCAAGATTAGGTATAGCGCAGGGAAGTGAACATAAACTGCCTTAGAATTAAGTGAAAGAAAAACTTTTAAATCCAAAATCCGCAAAACAATTTCAAGTACTTATTATAGATCCTTCAATTTAAAATTGATCTATCAAACTGATTGCACAGAGCGATGGAGCAGCGAACAACACGCAGGCATTCAAGCATCAATAGAAAAATAGTACACCCTTGTGACCACTACGTACATTGCTATGTCCATCAAATAAATTTGATTATGTCTAAAGCTGCTTCTGCAAATTCGCAAATACGTGTATTTTTTGGAATTTTACAAAATATTCCTGGCTTCTTTAATAATTCGCACCCTAACGAGTGGAAGTGTAGAACAAGATTGTGAACAGAAGGATCCCCCACGACGATACAACCCGTTGGAATTTTAAAACAGGACCATTAATGTGGCGTAGGTACGAAAATAGTAACTCCCTCATTGAGAGTATGCGAAAAATAGAAGAACAATTCTCCAAAAATACAGTCTGTAGTGCAGCCGCCTCTATTCGCCGCACATTAAATGATCCAATCTTCAATAATTGGCTGACTTTTCCATTATGTAACGTAGATATATTATTCAATCAATTGCAGCAACGAAAATTTTGAACCCACCCTAGGAAAAGACGATATCGAAGATTTTGAACGCAGATAAGCCGAAATAATATTGATAACATCATAAGTGAAGGAACAGATATCATAAATAACACCGGTCAACATGATTTTTGGCCTTTTGGGTCTGACTGCTACATGTTAAATTTTGGTTTCCCCTACTACAAAAATTAGGAAGACTTTTTTTTTCGATTATAGTTTGCTTTTGTAGAAACTGAAGCGATTTTTCAATTTTTCGGCGAAAATTACTGATTTTTATATATTTTTTAAACTTTCACAGTAAATTATGATTAGAAAACATTATTTCGGGTACAAGAGTCTTTTTTATTGAAGATTTGTGATAAAAAATAACATATATAGATGTAAAATAACAAGAAATTGATGTCCAAAAGTGAATATTCTTCGTATTTCTTTTATGCTCGTATGAGCTTTCTCGTATTAAACCCGCAGGCGAAGTGAGGTACCCAATTTTCATTTTGATTAGTGATTTTCAGGTTAAAATAGGCTTCATAGGCTTTATCTTAAATTTTCAATTGTCATATCTGAATACCGTTAAATCAAAATAGCAGTATATGGGATTACGAAAAGAAAATAATTAGAGGTTTATGTACAATTTTTATAGAAATTCATTTTCATGCAAACATTGCGAGTAAAATTACTTATCATTTTATTGTTAAACTATTACCTATATTAAATTAAATAACCAAATTGAATATACCAAATACCTAATAAAATCCTATGCTTAAATATTTTTATATTTGCACCCAAAATGTATGCAACCTATACTACATTATTGGAAGACATTATTGTTTGTATAAATTCTCTGCCGTACAAAGTTTGTATGTGTCCACAAAGGGCCGGCGAAAGGCAAATTTTCCGCCCCCTCTCCCCTCGATTTGATGAAACACATATTTTTAAAATTTTGTAAGTTTTGCAATAACTGTTATGAGGAATCAATTTACAAAGTTAAAATAAAAATACTCAAAGAAAAACTAATAGGTACGTTACTATATATTCACTTTCATAATCGTGAATCGTGTGTAAATCCAAATACACTAAAGAACAGAAGGAAATTATTTATTAAATATTAAAAAAACTAATAATGTTAAAGTAATAAACATCTAAAACATTATATTATAAAAATAAACATAATAAAAATATTTTCTCAAAAAAGCATAAAAATTATATTATTCTACTAAATACAAACAAAATTTAATCATTTGATCAAATTCTATGCTCAACATACCTAGTCAGATTAACTAGGCGATCTTGAGAAATACTTGAACGTAAATAATTTTTAATTTTGAAAAACTTCTTTCACCTTTTGCCACAGTAACAGGAAGTAATATTAGTAACAATGGCAATATTAAATCATCTTCCCCGTCTAGCAGCAATGGATTATTTAATATCGCCCCATTTCTACGTTTTACAGAAATATAAAAAGGTAAAATAAAAAAACTTTGAGGTTATACAATTAGAAACAGAACGAAGCGATACGTTTTGTATTTGGTCTGTGTACGTTTTCTGCTAAAAAAGCTTTCTTTACGTCAACGTAACTCCATCCGGATACGTGTGAAAACTTATGACCAGCTAAAAGTGCTTTAAAAGTGTCTATTTAGAAACTTTTAGCTCTTGCCATCTCATGATTTGGCGCCCCTAGATGTTGGCGCCCAGTGCGGGCGCACGGTTCGCACGGGCCTTCCGCCGGCCCTGTGTCCACAAATAAATGGAAATCAAATACTTACATAGGTACAATTTTTTTTTTCTACTATAAATTTTTAAATATGTTATTTATTAAAGGCTTAAAGGCAGAAGGAGTAACAACGAGTCAATTGTTTGAAATTAAAATAAATAAAAATGTAATTTATAATTGAGCTTTATAGATTACAAGGCTTTGTGCTCCTGTCTCCTGCTCTTCAGTATCTCTTCTATGGTATCTCTGCTTACCACATTTCCATTCCATCCAACAAAACATGTTTTATGTTTTCTACATTCTAGGTGGCCATGTTTTCTACATAGAGAAATATAATATATAATTTGTCTATGGTTTCCTATTTTTCTCCAAACATACGTATAGAGGTTTGTGGTAATAAGTGCGTTCTCAAAAGTCTAACGACTTCAGTTTAGAAAACATCCTAGCAAGCGCTCGAGACTGGTAAACGCGACCGATAGAAAATGAAGAATTAACAAAGACTGTCATCATTTATTGCAATCTCAAAAGTCAAATTTGAACTGGGCTGCGAATGCTATGATTATCATCTTAACTGTTGTTTTTCTCTGATTAAATCGAAAATAATATATAACTATTAACATATTTTATTACGAAACCATATAATATAGCTATTGTAAATTTAAAGTTCCCTCGTTTTGGATACTATTTCCCGTACACGTGCGCCATAAAACGGAAATGCTTTAAATAAGTTCTAGATTATGATGCGACCTTGACTGGCGCTGAGTTCCATGCGGATAAAATAGAAATCCACAATATTCAACTCGACCAACTACCAACACCAGCTCTACTTGCCAATTTTATGAAGTTTACACCCGTGTGCTTTGCTCCTGTGGCGTAGTCTAAAAACAGTACAATTTTTACTAAAAATTTGTCCAAATTTCTTTATTACATAGAAATTTAGCAGTAGTTATTTTTCTGGTTACTTGTGAAATCTGCGAAGGTAAGCAAATAGATTTTTTACTAACGCCTTGTAGACTGTTCCACGCCGGTTTTTATTTCGACATGGACAGGAACGTCCAATCGTGACCGAGGTACATATCAAAAATACTTTCATTGGAAAATATTGGAGGATTGAGACAGAGGATTCACGTTTTCCATTAGAATTAACATTTGTTGTTATGTACCTCCAAACTTATGCGGACCATACCATACATTTTTTGCATAATGTGAATGCCATACACCTCATGTTGATTTACTGAAATTTCTTTGTTGTTTGCTAACGCAAATCTAATTGGTCCTGTTATAGGTATAATAATAGTATAATCAGTTTGGATTAAATAATAATAATAAACATTAAATAACAATTAATGCTACCATCTGCAATTTTTTGTATTAGTTTGCAGGTTCTTGTTTATTCGTCAGCATTTTTGGTCACAGTAAATCGTTAGGAATGGTAATGGAGGCTCCCCCATCACCCCAAAGTGTAGGAAGAGAATTTGTGAGGCAGTACTACACATTGTTGAACAAGGCACCCACCCATCTTCACAGGTAAACTAAATTTCTGTTTGCAAGTATAGTTCACCAAATGTTCTTATTTTTCAAAAATTTTATTGATAAATGTAGGCATTTTTTTTGTAACAATGTTATTTAATGCATAAATGTTTTGTTGTCTATGTTATACTATCTAAAAGAATAGAAGCTAAATAAATGAATTGTGTGTAAGCTTTCATAGAATTAGATTTGAATCAGCTTGTATATTAAATTCCTCTTCTATTCATAATCATAGATTAAGTATCTGTTCTGTATGTATATAGACTTCTGTGCATTATCTGCCTTAAAGATATCCTTTTTTGTGGACTGTTTCAAAATAGATTCATTTCCACTGGTGCACAAGGCAGACTTGAAATTCACACTATTTTAGTCCTTCCATTGTTAACCTTAAAGTTTAGAAATGGTTTTATAATTGTATTTTCTGCTAATCTTATGTAGCTACTTGAACCTCATTGTTTAATATCTACCAGTCATAGTATAAACCACTGGGATTGGGACACTAGATACTAGTTTAAATATGCATTCCGATTGTAGTTTCCCTGGAGTAAGATTTTTTCAATGGACAGATCTTCACTTTTTTGGCATTGCCTATTACAATATTACATTAATATTGAATCCAAAAAATAGTTTCTCAGTCCATTTATATGCTAGTTCATCTGCTATTTCATTTCTTTCCAATCCAATGTGTACAGAAACCCACAGTGAGGTGATGATGTTCTTGTCTACTTCATTGAGTTTTTCTAAGCATTTCCATTGTTCAGGAACTATGATGTCTTAGAACCTTCTTTAGAGACACTTTGTTGTCTCTTGTCAGCCTGTTAAAGGGTTCTTTCGAGATTTTAATCTATCTAGACCTAGTTGGATTACTGATAGTGGAAGTGATATTTGATTCAGATTTGTCCTTTTAAACTCACTGTATACATTTTTATCAAATATGTTGAATTCTAAATGTTTTCAAATTAGAAATTTAAGAAGAATACTGAATTTAAATCTCACTCGTTCACTATATTTTAGTGAAATACAGTCTTTAGGAATTTGTATTTGGGGGAGATCTCATTTAAAATATATCTACTACTTACCTGAATCTAGAAACTGGAAAAAATCACCTATGGTACCTAAAGGAATTATACTTTATAATAGTCTCTCACAATCTTTCTAAGATTTTGTCTTGATGAATAAATTTAAAGAGAAAATAAAAACTCATTGATATGTGCCAATATTCGGGTGAAGAATATTTTGAAAATACTTGAATTCTGTCCAAATTGAAACATATACTTTGTTTTATTTTAAATTTTAATGTAATTTTGTGTGTTTCTAGTTTGTTGTAACATTTTCTATATATTCACATTACTGTATTTGCATTTATATTTTTTTAAACCTGTCTCATGTCATTATTTGATACTGTGAGATTAATAAATTCTTTACCTAACTAGTTTCCTCTAACAATTATCATATTTAAGTAAAGTGTGTTATTAATAGATGTCAAGATAATAGATTTATAACATAAAGCCTCAGAAATTGAAAAGTGACTCAAGTAGATATTTCACCAATAATGGACAGACAATGAATTACACTTACAGATACACTGTCGGGGCATATAGCCCGAGAAGTAGATGTTTCTTTTTAGTGAACAATCTACTTAAGTCATTTTTAAATTTGTAAGGCGTTATAATAGTATAGTTCTATTATCTTGAAATCTATCAATAAATTCTGTCGTTTCTACAATCTAACATGATTCATTCATCATTTATTTGTTTTAAAACATAGGAGCCAATTCTGAAGAAATTCTTATGAAATAATTCACTGACGGTTATTTAGCAATTACCATTTTTGATTGAAAAACAAATTAATTTTAAAAGGATTTATTTCACTGCTTTATTTGGAAATCTTTGCCAACAAGTGTGTCATGACTAGTTTTATTTTACCACATTTTCAAATACAATTTGCCGTTCGCAAGTAGTTTGTAAAACTAGTTTTAAATATTGAAGCTATATTTATAAATTAAAATAGTTATTATCTAGGAACATCTTAGAAGTCTTAATGAATAATTTGGAATTTATTCATCTGAAAAATGTACCTGCTGCTTTATTTAAATAAGGAGATATTTTACAGTTTTCATTTATTTGTGGCATATAATATGCCATACCAACATTTGAATTTAGAATAAAAGTATGCATTTCAATTTGTACTACTGTATATTTATCGTCATAAAATGAAATATGTATAATCAAAGTAGTAGATATGTATTTCATTTTATGTCTACCTCTTATCTCAATCATTTTACATTAAGTATTGGCTGTAGTAAGTATGCAAAAATAATTGCTGGTGATTCACACTTTACATTGTACAACAAGCATTATATTTAGTACCCTACCAACTTATTTTTATTGTTTCTGACTAGATGGAACAATTTTATATGTAAAACAAATCATGCGGATAATGAAATTTTCATACTTGTACAGCAATACTATAATAAACTTGGATAATTGGGTGAGCAAAATATCCAGTTTTCAAATTGTACCAGGTTATATCGAATAAGGGAGAATATCAGCTTTATCTCAGAAATTATTGTCGCATAGCCCAGGGAAATAACTGGTTAAGGAAAGCAGCTTTAGTAAATTGATGAAAATGCATTTCAAGCTTGGGACTTAGCAGCTAGAGGACATACAAAAATAAATTCGTTTTTTTATATAATATGCTCTATATCATCATTATTTGTACTTAATTCCAAACAACAAAGATAACATATTGATGATCTATCACTTTGAATAAACTGCTCATCACCTCATTGAAAAGAAGACACATTTTCCAATTGACTGGTATACGACAAGTTGAATTTTGAAGCCTCTGGTTGCTGCTAGATATTGCATAAATTGAAGGACTTTGCCTGGTATCTCCCATCATTTCCTAAAGTTAGGTAATACCTACCTATCAAATTGAGGAATTCCTAAATGCAATTTACGTTTAACCACGCGGTAATTAATACCAAATAATGATAATATTAGGTATTTTCTTCTATCACCTTCTAGGTATTAGGTACATGGTTAAACGTAAATTGCATTTAGGAATTCATAAATTTGATTTGGGTATTACCTAACTTGAGGAAATGGTTGGTGAAATCAGGCATTCGTTTTTCAAATCGGAATTAAAACAAGAAATGAAATGAAATTATTACTTTAGTTATTTTTGTCAATTTTTTGTAAGTGTCAGATAATGAATCATTTGTAATCACTAGGTGACTCGCTTCTTTTAGTACCTAGATAGTTGAATTTTTTTTTTGTATGAAATAGTATTTGAATAAATATATCAAGTGTACACCTATATTTTCACTTACGTTATTGGCAAATAGGTACTTAATGAAAATAATCTTAGGATGTGGCTATGTCATCTTTAACTCACAGGGCTTTTGGCCTGTTCAAACCTTTTTCTATTGTTCTGTACAGCCAAAAACTTGTACTAGCTCACGTAGATTTATCAAAATTTTAGGATATTCTGTACATTTAGCTTAGTTTTGCATTAGAAATTATGTATTATAGGGAAAGTGTAAATAGGTTATGGAAGTGGGTTTTTCAGTTTTTGAACTGTTGTAAAACTACAGTGTTCACCAGGGACTATTTTTTCGATAAGAATTGTTGATGCAAGAAAAAGAAGGAAGTAATGTAATAAGAAACGTTAGAAGGTATATAAAAATACTTATATGTTTTGCCCCTCGTTAATTTTAATGAATATTTTTTTTTTGTACAAGTAAGAATATTTTGTTGTTTGGCCAAGAGATAACGAGGGTGCAAGCAAATCTAGCATCCCAATCCTCATAATCTGATTAATGCTCTTCATATATATAATTCAGTTAATATTCAACAACTTCCCATTACTTAACCCTACAGTGCACGATTCTTTAAATGAGTAGGTGTAAAAAATATAAAATACCAAGTATTCAGACTACCGGTATCTTAACTAATTTCGTTTACCCATGCACATTAAACAGTTCAATTACTGGTTAAGTAGGATAACATAATTTTTTGTTAGAACGAACCTATATTGCACGGAGAATAGATAATCAGAACTAACTCACACTAGTCCTGACTTATCGCGAAAATTCACAAAATCCGTTATTACTACTGAAAATCTGGAACAAAGTCCGGTCCTTGATAGTTATAGTAAAATCGTGCCTATCACTTATTTTCAATGTATTACTCATACAGTTATCAGTAAGTAATTATGATAAGATATTATTGAATTTGTCTATTAGATTTATCGTACTGACTATTTTTTGTTATTAAATTATTAAACAATAAAATAATTGCACTCCCTTTTCGAAGAAAATTATTTATTATGTAAAGCCTAGTGAAATATGTAACAGATTCTAGTAGCAATTCTGTAAGGAACTGGTACATTTTAAAGCATGGTTGAAAATTAGACAATTCGCTAACTCCATATAATACAGGAGATATACAAGTAATTTATCAATTGTATATCTCTTTTCACGATCTAAGAAACTGACTTGACTTTACTTAGGCTGGGATGCAATAAAACCATAAAACTTTTTCGAATTTACCGTGCAGTGCCGCACTAACCTGAAAAAGAAATAAAGGTATTCATAAGGCGTTTTCGGAAACTTACTACGGCTCACTAACTCGATCCAGAGAGGTCACGTGATGAATCACTCTGATCACCTACCCGGGAACTGTAGTTTACGAACTAATAGGTTTCGTTTTTGATCTGACAGCTAACGTCATAACAAAACATACATCTCTTCTTCAACTTCGTCATCATCTTCCAAAAAATAATCAAATGCCAACGCCGTTAATGTAGCAAGGCCCCTTTTCATGTTTGATAAAAGCAATATATTTCGTTACCACCAAAAGAATTAGGTTATGTTATATTACCCTTCAGCACAAAGTACCTGTGCCTTCAGTAATGCGCATGCGGTGCCTATAGCGTCTCTACCGACCTACCTCTCGAGGTGGGTTATGAAAAATGAACCTGGGTCAGTCATCCAGTCAACAACTCGGAAGTTTCCGAACACAGGTAGGCAACTCGGGTTAGGTAAACGAACGTGCAGGTTAGGGATCGTGTCAACCCGAGTAAGTTTCCGAAAACGCCTATAGTAAGAATGACCTTGAAGAGTTTTGAGGTAATAATTTATTATTCACCAACAAAATAAATACGACTCTATTATCTCAGGTCAGGTCAGTTTCTTGGATCGGGAAAAAAACTATACAACGACTATCGAAGGCTGCAAGCAAGACCTTGCATGGCCAAAGAGTTGCTGCAATACATTGCAAGAAGATTGATTTTTTTTAGGTGATCCCATAAATTTTCGGTAGAATTCATATCCGGTATTTTGGTGGTCACTGGTATACTTACTTGATTAACATCAAGTACCTTCTTAGCTTTGGCAGCTAAAACTCATTTTCTGCCATTGTGATATTATGAACCATGTAGTTTTATTTATTGTTTTTTGATTTAGTTGAACTCATATCCAAACCATTTATACCACATATATTTTTTTAGTTTAAAATTTTATTTTCCGAGCGACTTTCAATTCAATTTATCTTATCATTTATAAGATCTATTTTCACAAGCTTTGATCAAGATTAAGTTAAAAATCCATAGGCGTGCCATAATTATTTTAAAAAGTATACTTTTTTTATATGAAACAAAATCGAAGACCACGGAAATAGCTAATAATGATAGCATGCTATACAGGGACATTAATTTCGAAATTCGTACAGGCCATATACCAAGGTTCTGAAAAGCTTTGAAGCACTGGAGATATTTGTGTATAATAGGATGACATTCACTGAGACGTAAAGGATCTATTGTGTACCATTTCTTCTACTTAGATCCTGAAGGAAGCCTCAGGGGCTACTCTCACTTAGTCCTATTTCTTGTAGGATTTTAGAATATCCGCACACTTATTTTAGGTTTTTCTTTTGTATTCAGAGGTTTCCTAGGTATTAAGCAAAAAGATTTTGTATTGCTATGCAATCTGCAAGTATGTGGATGGACGTTTCTTCTTCCTTCACTATTTTGAGTTTTCTCAGGTACCCATTCAGGCGACACTGTTCCGTGAAGACACCTGAGAAAACTCAGCAGTTTTACTCTGGTTTTGCCCATTGGTTCTCAATGGGTATTTAAGGTGGTTTTTGTTAGCTCTGTTGATAATTTTTTTTGCATAAAGGAAGGAAAAAATCAATTAGAGGCTTTTCTCAATTCAAAATTCGATTTCCCATATAAATAACACGGGGAAAATTATTATTCGGTTTTAACTTGATTTTTGGGTATTAGAAAGAATGAGGGTATAGGTTTTGTAAGGAATTAAATTCACTATAAAAAAGTTCCTTTCAGCAAACACTCTTTAATCGACAGTTTTTGAGTTGTTGAGCTGGAAAAGTGAATGTTAATAATAATTGATACCAAATTTTTTGAAATTGCAAATTTTTAATCTTACAGTAACTACTATTTTTACAATAGAAGCTGTAAAGTTATAAAATTGTTAATTACAGACTATATTTTGTATTTACTAAATAAATATAAACTTCAATGTTTTAATCATGAGCATTGCAGAGATTGAATTCTTTTCTCATTTCTGAGTTGTGGTCACATTAATGCTTATTAGCATTCGGACATTGAAATGTACCTTACAGACTGAAGTTGTCAGATGTTCCAACCATAAACATAAATTGATCAGGAATCACATTATTTGATGGATATGCGTGTTAAAAACTATTTAAAAATTCTTGGAAATCAGTTTTTGATTTGAAGTTAAACTCTGATTATTATGATTCATAATTTAATAACTTTGTAGCGTTTATTGTGAATATGTAATATCCTACGCTGTGCTATAATTGAATGGATTTTGTTTTTTCAGATTTTACAATCATCAGTCTTCATTTATTCACGGTGGATTGGATCCTCCAAATCGCGAGAGTAGTCCAGTTATTGGCCAAAAGCAAATTCATCAGAAGATTCAACAACTTAACTTCCGAGATTGTCATGCCAAGATTACTCAAGTTGATTCTCAGGTTAGTAGAATCACTTTTTTCTCCACCTCACTCCTATTTAAGGATTTAAATCTGGTTTCCGTCAATATAAGCTCTCAAGGTTTGATAAAGTTTTCAGTAGAATGAAACACTCGAGGGCAGGGCTGCCATTCACTCATTTTTCTCACTATTTTATAATGTAGGTCACTTTCTGTTATTTGGTCACTTTATCTACTAAATTATACAATTTGAGATCGATTTTGTATCTAAATTGATGGTGACATAACTCAACTACCTAGTTTTTATTGTCTCATGATAAAAATTCCAAAATGATCTAGTAACTACAGAAGAACACATTAAGGAAAATTAGGGAATAACAAGAAAACATAGAAATTGAGGGTACCTATAGCAAAAATTGTCATCTGAAGTTAGAACCATAAAAAACTGATGAAGAAAAAAGGTAGAACGTGTCGCGGGACACACGGTAGGAACTTTAGTTCCTTTTAAGCAAAAGTTATGTAATACATCTGACGTTATAGATAAACAATTTGCATATTCTTTGGTGGTTGAGTAGTAAGCACACCAGACTCTCACGCGGTAGACCCGGGTTCGATTCCCCGCGAGGATTTTTTTTTATTGTTAATTTTATTTTTAAATAATCATTCTGCTTGATATTAATAACGACAGCAGGTAGACGTTTGAAATATTTAGCAGAATATTCATTATTATAGATAATGGTACGGTACCCTCCATGAGGGAGTCCGACTGGCAACATCTACTTATAACAGTATCGTATATTTAAAAAAGGAAACCGTAGCATTATACGAATTGGACATTCGCTTACCACAAAATTAGTGGAAACATAAAATTGAATTGTTAAATTTTTAATTTGAAGTTATATTACAGTTTATAGAAATTTTTAATTTCTAGATTTTTTCCTAAGTGGGTCGTAGAAAAAATATGCTGCTCGACTCGTGTGGATTGTCCATATCGCACTTGAACGATTGAGCACTCCGCCTACGGCGTCGTGCGATATGACCATCATATCCACACTAGTTGCACAAACTACAATTTCTTTCAAAATATGCCCTTTTACATTTAAAAACTACCTGCCAAATGTCAAATCAATTTATCCATCCATTTTAAAGTTATCGAATTAAAACATTCAAGTTTTCAAAATTTCAACACCCTGTATTTCGAAAAGTAGCTAGACCGCTTAATCGCGCAAAAAAAATGGAAATAATAGTAAAAATTTATCCGAACAAATTCAAGTAGATCACTAGCATTGCGAATACCAGCTTTGCATGGAATTTCAATATAGCATCGGTGGTTCAGTGGTTAGAATGCTCGCATTGCACGCGGGCGGCCCGGGATCGAATCCGGGTAGGAGCATATTTATTATTATGAATCGCTGCTTCGTAAACGAGAGAGATACTAAGGAGGCACAAGCACGCAAAAGCAAGGCACATAACGAAGCCATGTAACATAACGTAACGCGTAACGGTCAGATCTTTTGCGTCGCGACCCCAGGGGTGGCATTATGTTCACCTAGCGAGTAGTCTTGAATCGATCTTGTCGATATACACATTCCGTTCACCAAATTTGGTTGTTTTGGAGCGACAAATAGTTTTAATTCCTGATACCCATGAGGTGTCACCTACGTTTTTTCTATATTGCCTTGTCAAAATATCAATGTAAAATTTAAAATCCAGGTGACGTCGCTTAAAAGCGATCGCTAGTTTATATAAACGGAATGTCACCTCTGGTGGCTCAAACATAACCTGGCGTAAAGAACTAGAGTTCCAAAAAGCATAAGGAAAATGTCAATTCTAAGTTGCCAAGAGTTTCAACGTATTCCTTAGCAAAAGCAATCAAACACAAGTGCAATTGGTACACAGTGTGCTGTTCAGCTTCAGATGAAAATTTTAAGATATGACAAGAGGAAAGAGGGGATGGTGTAAGCAAGAAGGTATCGAGGAAAGGGCTCTTGAATGATAAGAATTCGGTATTTGAAATCATCAAAGGCTTTTCTTTCCAAAATACTACAACTACGAGGAACTGGAACTGTATTATTTATAACTTTTTTTATTACTATTTGCTCACTAGATAACAATTATCAATGTAAAGATAAGTGTTATCAATTTGAATGCAGTGAATGCACTTATTTTAAAAAATATATGTAGATAAACATTTACTTTTCTGGGTTTAACCGACAGCACCTAATATTTTATTTGAATATTTTTCATTGCTACCTACCGTTTAGAATTATACATATCGTTTAGCGTATAATTCTAACATGTATATTCTTTTCTTTAATATAATCTCTTGAAAACCCCAAAACACTTATTATGGAAGCTCTGCAATGTACACGTCAACGATATCCAAGAACGTTTCTAAAAAGATAGTAGTTTGTGTTACGTAGCGAAATCTGGTGAATGCGGTGGATTATCAAGATTCGAAACCAATTAGACCTGTAGTTTCTTACATTAATAGTATTAATACACCTAATAACAAGTTAGCTGAAAGACTAAATAATATACTCAATGACTATGGATGTATTTCTAAATACTCAATTCAAAATTCCATAGAACTAATCAAAAAATTGAAAACATACAACTTACAAGAAAACTCTAAACTCATTTCATTTGATGTTACCAATATGTTCTCTAAAATTCCGCCAAAAGAGTGCATAACACTTGTAAGAAAGTTGCTAGAGGATAAAAACATCCATCCGGGAATAATATCAGACATACTTAATTTATTTGACGTTTGTATTAATCAGAACTATTTCACTTTTGATAGTAAGGTATATATTCAAAATGAAGGTTTACCAATGGGAAGCCCTATATCACCAATTTTGGCAAACATTTTTATGGACAGTTTGGAAAGAAAGATCTTTGAATGTAATATTTCAAAAAATATTTTGTTTTGGTATAGGTATGTAGATGACATATTAACGTGTTTTGTAGGTAGTGAACGACAATTAAATATGTTTTTCAATTATATTAATAATTTACACCCAAAAATTAAATTCACACTAGAAGTTGAAGAAAATAACTCAATTAATTTTCTTGATTTAAAAATTCAAAAAGTCAATAATGTACTGGACTTTTCAATTTACAGAAAACCAACACATACTGATGTGACTATACCATATGATTCCAACCACCCCATGTCACATAAACTAGCAGCATACAATTCGATGATTCATAGAGCATTTTCGGTTCCTATGAACAAATTTAATTTTGATAAAGAAATTAATACAATTAAACAAATAGCCACATCCAATGGTTATCCTTTACATTTAATAAATAAATTACTTAATAAAAAAGAGAAAAAGATGGCGTTACAACTAATATTTCCTAAACAAACTAAAGAAGTAACAAATTACAAAACCATCACTTATGCTGGTAATATTTCCAATAATATTTCAAAGATAATATCTTCAGCAACAAATACAACAATTTCTTTTAAAACAGAAAACAATGTAGGTAGAAATTTGCTAAATGTAAAAACAAAAATAACCCCATTAAGAAAATCTGGGATATACAAACTTAAATGTCCGGATTGTAATGCTGTCTATCTTGGTCAAACCAGTCGTAATTTTGAAATTAGGTACAGTGAACACTTACGAGCATACAGATTAAAACAACCAGATAAATCACATTATGCAAAACACCTACTTGACACTAAACATTCAGTAACACCTAACACAGAACCAGAAATACTACATGTTTGTGATAAGAAGCAAGAACTGGACTTCCTTGAAGAATTAGAAATTAGAAGACACTTAACAGACCCACAATATGAAGTCCTCAATGAACAGCTGAATCTAGGAAGTTCTCCATTATTAAACTGTCTTCTTAAGTAATAATTGTAAAGATCAGCAGATATAGTTTTCCTGGTTTCCTATATCATTGCACAGTTATACTGATCTTAAATGGGACAAAGATATCCAGAATATCCCCATAGGGCTAATAATATCAAAGCTACTATTTGTAAAATCTTCTTCTTTTTTCTATTCATATATAATATTAAGTCAATCACTAGATAGGCACTATTTGGACTAGCCAAATATATATCAAGTATACATCATGTCAAAAGTAACTTCTGTCATTCTGACGATGATATATTTATCGAAACAATTCTCAATAATTTACTTGCAATTTACACATTTTTTCAAATATATTGTGGAGTCATTTAGAAACAGTTAGTTTCATTTAAAAACCATATGATTATCAAGCAATTTATACATTAATTCCTCACCAATAAACTTTTTTGCGGATATGTATTGTATAACCAGATTTTTTTCTTTTCTTGATCTGTTTCTTTAGTACGAATTTGATACCTAGCTGATCTAAAACGTTGCATTAACATTCAGAATTAATTGTTTTACCAATTATTGCATTCCAAAAACTGTTGCCACAACAATATTACCATAATAACCTTCTGATCGTGTGCTTTTTGGCTTCTTTTGAGTTGAACAAACACTTCTTATTTCACTTTAAGATAATCCAAATGCGGCATTAGTAATAAAAAGCATATATATTAGAACAGAAATCCCAGAGAGATGAACTCTCCACCCGCATTAGCATGCTTACCGGGAAGGCAGAGAAACTGGTACAACTGACGGAGGATACCCGAGGTGCTCTAGACAACCAAGATACCGTAATATGCGCATTTTTTGATATAGAAGGCGCTTTTGATAATACTGCTCATAAGGCTGTCAAAAGAGCATTGAATGGAAGAGGTGTAGACAGCACAACATCCAAATAGATAGACCACTAGACTAGCAGAGACGAGAACGAGGAAAGACATCGTCTCCATCTGTACAACCAGAGGTTGTCTCTAGGAAGGAGTAGCATCTCCATTAATGTGGAGCCTTATGGATGGCAAACTCCTGTGAGGTTTAAATATCCTGCTCAGGATATGCCGATGATATTGTCATAACAGCAAGGGAAAACTTCCAAAACACCCTTCGTGACATCGTACAAAATAGTCTGAACTATACAAATAACTGGTGTAGGCAAGTGGCACTTGACATCAACCCCACCAAAGCCATATTAAAAACCTTCCCTAAGAATAGTAAACTCAACCTTGAAACCAACTTGATGGGACAAACTCGAAAAGGAGATATTAAATCACTGAACAATTTAAATTTTTTATTGTTTTAAAAACACGACGAGTCAACTTCTAATGTCTAAACATGAAGAATGAGTTGAATTGAAATTTCACGTATAGTTACTATGATAAATAA
>CAJUYI010000204.1:0-22929 GCA_910591695.1 Galerucella pusilla | reverse complement strand
TACGTAACAAAATTCTATTCAAAAAAAGATTTAATATACAATATGTCACCCTAAGTAGGAATCACATGGAAAACTTTTTTATTATTAATTTTAGGAAGAAAAATTATTCTTCATAAAAAGCTCTGCATTATCTAAAACCTAAAATACCGTCATCAAATATCAAAATTTTTTAGTCGTATACGAGGTTTGTCAAAAAATATTTGTTTCGCTCAAGAGTAAAGTACCTTTAAATTTGACAATATCGAAAAATTTTACTAAAAAAAGTTGATCAAAATTAAAAATTACGATTAAATATGTAATTACATCAATTTAAATTGACACTTCAGATTATTTTATTTTTTACCAATGTTTCTATTTTGAATGAACATTTATCTCTTGTGATTAGGAAACACATAATAATCTTTTAGGTTTTCAATGTTTTTTAATATTTTTTGCATTTAAAACGCGGAATAAGCATATTCATTTATTTTGCAAATAATAAAATACATTCAATCACCAAGTTATAAAATTAACATCATATTAATGTTAGAACCAAACAAATTTTATTTTCAGACATACTAATGCTTCGACGTATCCAACTTTTTTTAGTAAAATTTTTCGATATTGTCAAATTTAAAGGTACTTTTCTCTTGAGTAAGTTTCATATTTTTTGACAAACCTCGTATACGACTATAAAGAGTTATAAAAGTTCAAAGAAAATTAGATTATATTGGTTGAAAGTCTAACTGATACTCACGCATAGCATTGTGAAGGGGGAGGAAAAATCTCTGCTCATATTACTGATGTGAGCTAAGATTAACTGAGATCTCAGTCAAAAAGAACACACCTATTGAAATATTTAATTAATTTTTTTAGGCTACACTTGGAAATGGCGTCGTAGTTCAAGTTACTGGCGAATTGTCGAATGCTGGTCAGCCGATGCGCCGTTTTACTCAGACGTTTGTCTTGGCTGCTCAATCGCCTAAAAAGTTTTATGTCCATAACGACATATTCAGATATCAAGACGAAATCATATCTGACGAAGAATGCGATGATGGTGTCCATTCCGAACCAGAAGAGGATGTTTCGTCCGGGTGAGTTTACTTCCCCTAAACTATATTATTATTTTTTATATTTTATTTATATTTTTTATAAAAACATTCTAATTATGCCATTAAAGGTATCAAATTGGATATTTTAAATTTTTAGTGTAGTATAATTTTAGGCAATTGATAAATAAAAAAAGCTTGTTTATTTGAACCAGGTTACACCCGATTATACAACCAGAACTGGGTAGGGTACTGATAAATATTACTCGAATACTAAGTACTGTTCATAGTTCAAGAACGAGTACCTTACTAATTGAATGTACTTGGAGTAAAATAATCTGCGAATTTCACGGGTACTTATTTCAAGTACATTTGATTTGTGGTATGGGTCTTGCAGCGTATCACTCGAAAGCAGTTTCAATGACGCTATAAATAAAAACCAAGTGGAAAAAATAACTTGGAATTTTTAAAATTATTAAGAAACATGCTATTTTAAAAAGATATATCAAGTTAGCGGTCCAACTATTGCAAAAATAACTTCTGACAGGCTGAAAAATTGCCGTTTTCTTGCCGTGAAATTTTTAGAATTTGTCGTTAATTATTTTAAAAAAAATGGTATGGCCCGCTAACTGGCGTATCAAGCTAGCGGACCACCTTCGGGAATATTGTTTTCCTTTGCGTAGTAATTTAAATTCAAGACATAGATAACTGTCCCTCTAATTGCCGTTCAAGAAAATATCATCTACTGCATTGGGGCACGATGGCATGGGGGGCAAAACGGGAAAAACATATTTCTGCGTATCAACTTAGCGGGCCACCCTCTGAAACATGGCTTCCCTCTTCACGGCATTCAATTACAAATGTACAGATGATTGCCGCTCTAATTGCCGTTCAAGAAAATATCATCTTCAGCATCCGGGCACAATGGTAATGGGGGTAAAACGGACAAAATTTATTTTTACGTATCAGCTTAGCGGCCAGCCACTACTTTGCCTTTGCTCGATGGGCAAAGGTTGGCATCTGTTTTCATCACAGAACTTACACATTTTGCAAATGACAACATCAAGGAGTACGCAAGGTAATAGAAACAATGTTCTCATCGGCGTTCTCTGCCACGATACTTCTGATACAAATAAACCTATAAGCGTTACACCCACTAGGTGTAAATGTAAATAAAATCCCAAGTGTCCTGTTCTCTGCAGATATAATTACTAGCGCTACCGGGATTCCTTTTACTTTGCGAGTATACAGGGTGATTCATAAGTAATGGGCCAAATTGTAAATCTACGTTCAGAAGGCCAAAATAATAATATTTTCATTAACAATAAAGGGTATTAGTCTGCTCCTAACTGAGGTACAGGATGTTAAAGCGAAAAAAATAAAATAGATTCAAGTATATTTTTTTAATAAACAGAAACGAACAGAACAATATAAAAAATAATAAATAGTATAAAAACAATTTTATCAAAATGCAAATTATATTATAAACTAATCGAGAAGTATAAATGTCACTTCTGACATTTCGTTCATTTCGAAGAAATTTAAATTATTTTATTCGAAATTTATTTCAATAGGTACGATCGCGCAAAAAATGGTATAAGCATCTCGAACGTTAAGGGTAATACCAGTCTCCAAACATTGCTGTCGATCGGTAAACAATCCTTACCGTTCTTAATACTTAATATACTATTTATTACGTAATTTTTGTATGGTTTAATTTTAATATTATTACCAATTATCAATTACGGTTAGGTAAATGTCAACATTCCATTGCATGCTTGTGAAATGTAGTGTAGTGAATTAGTAAAATTCAAATATCTCGAAAATCTTTAATATTTTGAAGATCAAAGAAGTATAGCTTTTTTCTACAGAAATGATGGGGCTATCCAAATTAAATAAATAAGTTGTAAAATAATGAGCGATAAAAAATTTGTAGCTGATTTCATCTAATTCATATGGCGCATGTGGCGACATCTACGAGTTAACTCAAATCCTCTCACACATTCTTGTTAACCCTTTCAAAAACTATTTCATACCCAATTGTCAAGTCATTATGTAGAAAAGTAGCTGATCTATTAACAAAAATCTATTTTATTTTTTTCGCTTTAACATCCTGTACCTCAGTAAGGAGCCTAAGACTCATTATTGTTAATGATAATATTATTATTTTGGCCTTCTGAACGTAGATTTACAATTTGGCCCATTACTTATAAATCACCCTGTAGAAACCTGCTAGTGTTATTTTCAGGACGTGTAAGCTCAAATGAAAAATCCTATGTGCCCTGTACTCTGCGAGCATAACCATGCGAGTCCTAACCTCGGCCGATCAGTCAGAAGTTTATTATTGGCGAGCTTAAAAATTGTCGTTATCATATTACCGTGACATTCCCAGAATTTTCCATTAATTATTGAAAAAATAATACCATTAGCGCTTGTCGCGTACCTCGAGTATAGTGAATGGATTTATTGATTCTCCGTATGCAAATGTTGCTGCTTGAGTGCTTGATAAACTAAATCATTGAGAATTATTGAGAAGGTGTTAAAGAACATTACTCGATATGTTTTTCCCGTTTTGCTCTCTATGCCATCGTGCCCCAATGCCGTAGATGATATTTTCTTGAACGGCAATTAGAGCGGCAATTATCTGTACATTTGTAATTGAATGCCGTGAAGATGGAAGCCATGTTTCAGGGGGTGGCCAGCCAAGTTGATACGTAGAAATATGTTTTTCCCGTTTTGCCCCCCATGCCATCGTGCCCCAATGCCGTAGATGATATTTTCTTGAACGGCAATTATCTATGTCTTGAATTTAAATTACTACGCAAAGGAAAGCAATATTCCAGGGGGTGGTCCGCTAGCTTGATACGCCAGTTAGCTGGCCATACCATTTTTTTATAAATAATTAACGGCAAATTCTACAAATTTCACGGCAAGAAAACGGCATAAAAACGTCAATTTTTCAGCTTGTCAAAAATTATTTTTGCACTAGTTGACCCGCTAACTTGATATATCTATTTTATAATAATAATAATATCAACAAATTGTAAAATTCACTTCCGCTTTTAAAACTTAATTTTTTAATAAATTATTTACCTGCTACACTCTACACCCACAAAATGATTGATATTTATTTATAAATCTGTATTTAATAGTTTTAAATAGTAGTTCCTGTAAATTTTAGGGCCAGTTGTATGTAACGTAGTTAACGAATTGATCAACTAAACCAGGTTCACATGTTGACCATAGTCAAATCAATCAATCGTTGTACGAAAGATGTTCGTGTTGTGATAAGTTGAACCACAGTCAAATTAATATTTTTATGTTGGTTATCCGAATCTCTAGTAACATTCGAGAATTTTATCAATATTGTTGGTACTAACTTGAAAAATCGTCACAGTTTTTGTATACTGTGAAATCGTTAATCAATGACAGTCAATGATCAAAAGCGAGCTTGGCGTTGAATATCATTTTGTGTGTTCTCTTGGAAGTGAAAAGATGGCAGATGAAGAAAACAAGCGTAGGTACTCCAAATTTCAGTGCATCTGAAGAATCGACGCTGATTTCTCTGGTTGCTAAGTATAAAAACGTTATAGAGTGTGAGAAAACGGATGCTGAAAGTTCTCCGCATAAGAAAAATTTGTGGCTTCAGTTGGCTGAAGAATTTAATTTTATCAGTGCAACTACACACCGAACAAGTGACGTGCTGTTAAATAAATATAGTAATATTAAAAAAAGAGTCAAGAAAAAGTATGCTTACGAAAAATGTTATGCTCAAGGCACTGGCGGTGGTCCATATAGAAAAATCAAATTGCAGTGCCTTTTGATATTCTGAATATCAAAAAACTCATTTTCCGTCTACTCTTCAAAATGATTTTTTCTTGCTCGAAATATGCGAGCGTTTCTCCTTAAACCTAAAACCCAGCATAAAATCTCAATAAGGTTTAAAAGTCGTATACAAATAAGTAAATAAACCTTCTTCTACTCTTATCATTCCTAGAAAATCCTCATCATCCGTTAACTCTTCAAAATAATCCACGTTTTCCATTGTAAACAATAAAAAGTTGTAAAATTATAGGTTATATAACCGTCAATTGTAAGTTATGTCACATCAGAATTTGAAGTTTATTCAATGAACTTTAGTTAAACCACCATTTTTGGTGGTTCAGTTAGGGCCAGTTGTATGTAACGTAGTTAACCAATTGATCAACTGAACCAGGTTCACATGTTGACCATAGTCAAATCAATCAATCGTTGTACGAAAGGTGTTCGTGTTGTGGTCAGTTGAACCACGGTCAAATTAATATTTTCATGTTGGTTATCCGAATCTCTAGTAACATTCGAGCATTTTATCAATATTGTTGGTACTAACTTGGAAAATCGTCATAGTTTTTGTATACTGTGAAATCGTTAATCAATGACAGTGTGATGACAGTCAATGATCAAAAACGTGCTTGGCGTTAAATACCAATATCAGCGTTAAAAACTTTTTTGTGTGTTCTCTTTGAAGTGGAAACAAAGATGGCAGATAAAGAAAACAAGCGTACTCCAAATTTTAGTGCATTTGAAAAATCGACGTTGATTTCTCTAGTTTCTAAGTATAAAAACGTTATAGAGTGTAAGAAAACGGATGCAGAAAGTTCTCGGCATAAGAAAAATTTGTGGCTTCAGTTGGTTGAAGAATTTAATTCTATCAGTGCAACTACACAACGAACAAGTGACGTGCTTTTAAATAAGTATAGAAATATTAAAAAAAGAGTAAAGACAAAGTATTCTGACGAAAAATGTTATGCTCAAGGCACTGGCGGTGGTCCATATAAAAAAATTAAATTGGATGATGTAGATACTTGCAGTGCCTTTTGATATTCTGAATCTATCAAAAAATTCATTTTCCGTCCACTTTTCAAAATTATTTTCTCTTTCTCGAAATATGCGAGCGTTTCTCCTTAAACCTAAAACCCAGTATAAAATCTCCAATAAGGTATAAAAGTCGTATACAAATAAGTAAGTACTACTTCTCTTATCATTTTTAGAAAATCCTCATCATCCGTTAATTCTTCAAAATAATCCACGTTTTCCATTGTAAACAATAAAAGTAGTAAAATTATAGTATATGACAGTCAATTATAAGATATGTCACATCAGAATTTGACGTTTATTCCATGAACTTTAGTTAAACCACCATTTTTGGTGGTTCAGTGAATTGCATAGTTAACTCATGAGTTAACCACAATAATTCTTGACTACGTTTCGTACAACACTCTAATAGCTGTGATCATGGGTTAACCATAGACATTAGGTTAACTATGCTTCATACAACTGGCCCTTAGGGCCAGTTGTATGTAACGTAGTTAACCAATTGATCAACTGAACCAGGTTCACATGTTGACCATAGTCAAATCAATCAATCGTTGTACGAAAGGTGTTCGTGTTGTGGTCAGTTGAACCACAGTCAAGTTGATATTTTTATGTTGGTTATCCGAATCTCTAGTAACATTCGAGCATTTTTATCAATATTGTTGGTACTAACTTGAAAAATCGTCACAGTTTTTGTATACTGTGGAATCGTTATACAATGACAGTCAATGATCAAAAGCGTGCTTGGCGTTAAGTGTGTTCTCTTTGAAGTGAAAAGATGGCAGATAAAGAAAACAAGCGTACTCCAAATTTCAGTGCATCTGAAGAATCGACGCTGATTTCTCTAGTTGCTAAGTATAAAAACGTTATAGAGTGTAAGAAAACGGATGCAGAAAGTTCTCGGCATAAGACAAATTTGTGGCTTCAGTTGGCTGAAGAATTTAATTTTATCAGTTCAACTACACAACGAACAAGTGACGTACTGTTTAATAAATATAGTAATATTAAAAAAAGAGTCAAGAAAAAGTATGCTGACGAAAAATGTTATGTTCAAGGCACTGGCGGTGGTCCATATAAAAAAAAAATTAAATTGCAGTGCCTTTTGATATTCTGAATCTATCAAAAAACTCATTTTCCGTCCACTCTTCAAAATGATTTTTTCTTGCTCGAAATATGCGAGCGTTTCTCCATAAACCAAAAACCCAGCATAAAATCTCAATAAGGAATAAAAGTCGTATACAAATAAGTAAATAAACCGTCTTCTACTTCTCTTATCAAATGTAGAAAATCCTCATCATCCGTTAACTCTTCAAAATAATCCACGTTTTCCATTGTAAACAATAAAAAGTTGTGAAATTATAGTATATGACAGTCAATTATAAGATATGTCACATCAGAATTTGACGTTTATTCAATGAACTTTAGTTAAACCACCATTTTTGGTGGTTCAGGAAATTGCATAGTTAACTCATGAGTTAACCACAATAATCCTTGACTACGTTTCGTACAACACTCTAATAGCTATGATCATGGGTTAACCATAGACATTAGGTTAACTATGCTTCATACAACTGGCCCTTAATTGCATAGCTAACTCATGAGTTAACCAAAATAATTCTTGACTACGTTTCGTACAACACTTCAATAGCTGTGATCGTGGGTTAACCATAGACATTAGGTTGACTATGCTTCATACAACTGGCCCTTAGAGAATTTACCCATAAATTTCTTATTCATTACTAATAGCGTATTCGACTATGTGCACTGGTGCGCACCTAGCTGAACTTTTTACAGCTTAGTACAGCTTTCTATGCTCGGATTACTCACCGGAATGTCATGCCCTCAGGTATTCCATCCTACACCATATTCCCACCGTTTCCAGACCCTATTGCATCAGCTATGATATGATATTAGGGTATTTCCCCAGTACAAGTATTGTCAGATCATCTGCATACCCCTAGGTGTATATCCCCTTCCTGTTCAATTGCTCCAGGAGATCAAAACGGAGAATTTAACAGGAAGTGGTAAGATCGGCCCTAAATTTATATTTAGCTAAAAACCGAAATTGACATTAAAAAAATTCAACCTGGAAGCGTTGATCATGCGCAGCACAATGTCTTTGCATTTGCATCGTTGTCATCTTTCTCGGGGACCCGTTTTGAAGAATTCAATTAGTCCGAGCTACTAGTTACTAGATAATTGTGTGGAAAAGCTCAGCTACTTGGCATTTCGTGTATCAGATTAAATATTATCTGAGTCAAAAGTAAAATAGGTAATAATAGGTTCCCAGAAAAACCCCCAGTAGTAGTTTGAGGAATGAAAAGTATTGTGTTTATTTTATTTTGAATAAATGTACTGTTTTAGACAAGGAATCGTTGAACATCAAGCTACTATAAATCAACCGGCAATTGCCACTTATTACAATCCGAACGCCGGGCAAATGCCGGCCACTATTCCTGCTGTACCAATCCATCATAATCAACAACCGCCGCCCCACGTTATAAATCCACCAGTTCCAACGGTTAATGGATCTATTCATCCTGATGATATGAACGTATTGCAAGGTAAAAAAACCAATTTTTTAATCATTTTTGTTAAAAGAAGTTTGATCTACCATCACACTTTAAAAAACACATATCGATTTATTTCGATTTTGAAGTATCAAATATTTAATATTTCGAAATGTCACGATTTGGTTGTAATACTGAGGAAAATATTAATAAACTTAGAGAATTATTGTTAATTATCTCACATTTAAATAAATTGTTTTGGCTCTGTATTTTTTCTATAATTTGCAAAAAAAATCTATCCGAATAACCCTCGGACATTGATGAATACTCAAAAATTTAGGACAACTTTTCGAAATCTGTAATAAAAATTTTTCGAACAATTATCAATGTCCTTGGGCTATTACTACTGATAATTAGAGTTTGTTTAACCATCCTTTGCCGTTACGTCATAATCGGTGACGTATTCTGCTGCTTTACATTTGTCTTATATTAGTTGAATATTATTTTACATTTAACCTTAAAATTATAATCAATGACATATGTTAATTGTTTTCAAAATATGACAATTGAACTGTCAAAAGTAACAAATAAAATTTACGTCGACATTAGTTAAGAAATACGTTAATGACGTCATAATTCCGTCTCATCCATTTCATGAATGAGAGATTAAAATGGACAATGTATGACGAACGGCAAAGGATGGTTGAACAAACTATATTATATAATATTTCTATTTTTATCTAGCATTTCCCATACTTTTTGAGATATATCCATTTTTCTAGGCATAGTATCATTTAGGTATATTTAAGAATTACTTTATTTTAATAAATCACGTATTCTGGAACATCAAGGAGATAGCATGAAAAATCCATCATTTCTTCTGACAATAAAAACCTTTGAAGATTGTTATTACTTATTATTCCATTTAATGCATTATTATTCAAACAGCAAAGAATATAAAAAAGTAAGGTTAATGGTTCACAATGTCGAATACACAAAACTGTCAAATGATTCCGTTTTCTCTGGCTGATCACTTAAATTTACAGAGGAAGAATGGAGGAATTATCCTTTTTTATTCTTGTGTTTTTCATTCCTGTTGTTTTTATAGTTACTGTCACTTTGCATTTCTAAAATAATTTATTTGAATTCTAACTTTGCAAACGTCAAATATCTGATTAAGATAACAAACAAGTAATAAAATTGTTTTCCAAGTAACAAACTTCTGAAGTCTTTGTGAATATGAATAAAATGTAATGGGCGACAAAGAAAAAAGTTGAACGTAAATATCCTTTCGGCTTAACACGACAGTATAAGTTCTGAATGTTGACTGACAAGGTTGAAGAGATTCATTCGTGAAATATCGTAATATACAACTATGTTATTTAATAGTTTTTTTCTACTATACTATAAGTTGTTAATTAAATGCCAATTTTCAGTTTCACAATGATATTCATTATAACACTGGTTTTCATTATGAAACTGAAAAATTGACCAATAGAAATCTAGATTTTCAAATACCCAAGTAGGCAGACCCAATATTTTCTGTAGAATGTTTGACAGTCTAAATATTTTGCGTTAGTTTTGTAAAAAAAATGTCTAGCACCAGACCGAAAATACTTAATGACCAAGGCAAATACATATTTAAACTTATTATTTTTGTTTACAATAATTTATTACTAATATTGTATAACAGTAACATACTTATACGCTATTACTTCAACCATGTGCTTCCGTGGCACAGTGGGTAAAGGCGCCGCATAAGGTTTTTTTTTTCTATTTTTTTTTTATTCTGTTATTTAACGTCGGTCTATTTCTGCGACTGTGGCTAATCACTGACGCCGGGAGCACTCTACCCCTAACCGGAAATTTTGGCGAACCCACTAGTGTTCCAACCAGTGGTAGCGTTCTTTAACGAGCCCAACATCCATGGACTCGGGACCTCGGTTTTACGTCTCCTCCGAAAGACGGCATATCTACATTATACCTCGTGCTCATTGGTATAATGCCTGCGAGCTGTGATATGCTAGTCCGCTGCAGGCTGTACGGGCCCCATACGATGGTTTTCCCTAGCATGGTCGTCACCCATCCAAGTACTAACCATGTCCGACCTTGCTTGACTGTAATTATCGCATCGAACGCGTTCCATTACAGTGCTGGGTCGTCGCCCGATCTGTACATTCCGGGTTCGAGACCGGGTAGTACATTTTTTTATATATTTTTTTGAATCAAATTTCTTCGTAGAAAAAATAGTGTATGCAACTCTCATGCATTAACAATACGAAACTCGCCTTTGGCTCGTTTCGTATTCCGGTTAGGGGCCATCCAAAAAGTACGTCACACGAATTTTAAGTCTTTTGAACCCCTCCCCCCGTCCTTGTCACAGGTTGTCACATTTATATAACCTCCCCCCCCTCCTGATGTGACATCACACATTTTTTAAATTAATGCATGTATTTAAAATAAATTAAAATTAACAGCTATTTTCATTTTTAACTTGATTTAAATTTAATATAGATCAAGTTCGTAATTTTCTTAAGTTTTTAATTCACATCCAAAACTATTGACCCCCTCATGTCCCTTGTCACACGATGTCACACTTCGGCGATACCCTCCCTCCCTCCCCATTAACGTGTTACGTACTTTATGGATGGCCCCTTGATGCTTGTGTATTAATAACCATCATTACATGATCGTTGCATAATATACTATTATTATTACAGTGGCTTCTGTAAATTTTCTGTAGCATAACTGTTATATATGCAGTGGTATTTTGTTTCCAGGACCAGTTCCAGCTCTAGTTACTGTTCCTCAGACTCAAGCACTCGCTACACAACTTCCATCAATGCAACAGGGTATTGTTCCAACTCAAATAACGCAACAACCACCCATTGAAGAACCTCAACCACCAATAGAGGAATTAATGGAAGAACAATTGGATAACAGTTTTACTGAACAACATGATATTGAACAGGAACAGGATATTAGCGTAAATGAATCTAGTAAGAATATAATTTTTTTTCTTTAAATAGCTAAAGGTTAATAAAATAATTTTTTTACAGCTTCCAACGAACCTAAAACTTACGCAAACCTTTTAAAATCAGGCTCGACTCTACCATACGTTTCTCCGCCGTCTCAAACGTCTACCGCACCTGCTTCGCTATCTCTAACTCGTCCAGTTTCACCACCTGCTAGCATCGGCTACCAGGGTACTGGTTTACGTACCGCTAACACGAACAGCGTCAATAACCGCAACAATGCGTCTAGCGGAAACCAGAGAACGAATCAGCCACCACAAAGGATGCCAAATAGACAAGATTCGGGAAGAGGTAGTACTGTTGGCGGCAGAAGTGGAAATGATGACGCTACTTTTGGTAAGTAAAATGCAAAAGGTGCTTGTACATTTTAAAAATCTGAAACTTACTAGTTGCTTTTATTATAATAATAATAGTCTTTATTATTTGCAATCATTATTACATTCACGAAATCAAATGAATTACATACTTGAATGGAAATAAAGGGCGAAATTCATTTCCATTAATGAAACCAAAGCTTTATTTCGGAAATGAACTTCCAATAGAGGTGTTCAGTCTAAGGTCAGTGTTGCCAACAAAAAGTGGTTTTTCTGACAAGAATGACAGTTTATGTCTACCCCTTAAAACATAAGATTTTTGCATGTTTTTTATCATTGCGAACATCTATATTGCTTCCTTAAAATGATGAATACACCCCCGAAGCGTAAATCTTGGAATTTAAAATGACTTTAGCTAAATACACAGCACATCGGTGGCCAAAAATTCCAGGAACTCTTACCATGTCACCATTGAATTTCTGTTATTCTGTCACTGGTTATGTCAAATATCAGTTATATTTATTTTTGTTGATATTCGTTTAATTGTGTATGTCCATTTTCGATTAGATTTTAGTAACATTTCTAGTTAGTTGTATCTCTATTCTTCTAATTACTTTTTCCACTGACATCTGACATAACTAGTGACAGATAACCGAAATGAAATGGTGACATGCCAAGAGTTCCTGGAATTTTTGGCCACCGATGTGCTGTGTATTTAGCTAAAGTCATTTTAAATTCCAAGATTTACGCTTCGGGGGTGTATTCATCATTTTAATGAAGCAATATAGCAATGATAAAAAACATGCAAAAATCTTATGTTTTAAGGGGTAGACATTAACTGTCATTCTTGTCAGAAAAACCACTTTTTGTTGGCCACACTGACCTTAGACTGAACTCCTCTATTAACTGTAAACCTTACATATATTGAACCTTGAGTATAAATTATGCACATCCGTTCTAAATGTTACTTTATAGGAGTGTTACATGGGAGTCACTTTATAGGAGTGGTACATTAGAGTCTTGAGCACAATGAGCTCATTTACATATTTTTTTTTATTTTACCATTAGGAAGAGTATATCATTTTGAGGCACTGTGCAAAAGATTAGATGTCAGCGAGACTCCAAAGTCGCATAAAAAGATTATAAACATAAAACAGCACTCTTCTCCGAATTTCAGGCGTGACGTCATCGCATATGAAATCTCTACCAGAAAGCGGATACCGCACTGATCGGTTATCAGTTATATGACTACTTAGCTAGTGACAGTATTTTGCTTGCTTATAAGCCTATTATACGTTTTAGCAAACTCTAAACAGTGTTATGTTTGTGAAATAAGAACGTGTAGAAATAATTTAAACTATTTGACACAATGGACCAGAACCAGAGTAAAAAAAGCTTTAAATATTGTGCGGTTCCAGAATGTAAAGTACTACGATTGAAACATCTAACAAAACATTTATTTCTATTAATAAGGATGCAAAAAAACTGAAGCAATGGCAGAAAAGCATAAAAAGACTCAAAACAATCACTGATAAGTCAACATACTTTGTGTATTTTTAAGATTTCATTTTTCTTCAATCAAAATCGTTATAAATACTTTATAAAATACGTTGTGAATCCATATTGAGAGGGTTATTGAAAACCATGCGCTTGTATTAATCTAATTTTTTTAAATACGTAGATAATATTGTTCTTATAGCTTGTGGTGTTATTAATGTTCAAAATTATTAAATACTGATTTTTTCTAAAAAACAGGTAATCTTTTTCAGTAGATCATCAACAAAACTGGCGTATATTATGTTTTAAAAGAAATTATTTTATTTGATTCAAAATCCGGATCAGCTCTAACAAATATCGCTTTCTTTACCAGTGGGGTGCATGTGCATTTGGAACCAATATTACCTGCTTCATCAAAATAAGTTTTTCCTGTTCTTTTCAACATCGGTGATTTAATTTCCACTTCACATAGCATTTGGAGAAGCTCCTTTTATTGGGCAGTCTGCAGTTGAAAAAATTGCAATTTTTTACTGAGTAACCTATAGCGTTATCTCCGTAACTTTGTCCACCAGACCAGGAATAAAATGAAACATTTCTGTAATCACCTTGTATATCATTTGATAGAGCATGTATTTGTGAAAATATTGACATTTTTAATCATTCTGGCCGGAAAACCAATAACGATGTGTCACATAAGATAAAATTATAATTCAATAAACTCGTGTTTTTGATTAAGAAACTCCATAATCATTAGCAAGTCCACTTCTGAAAGATTTAATGAGTCTGCTTTTTCAAAATTAGGTCCACACATTTTATTTTATTCAGACAAAATTTTGTAAGTAATTCACAATAAATAAATTCTACGCGAGGCACAATACAGTCAGAAGCGTAATGTTTGTGCATATTTACTTTCACAATCATAGTCTTCGCCCCGCTACGGTATGATTGTTTAATTGGTTGTATTAGGAGAACGACATATTCTATTGTCATGAAATTTTCAGAATTATATTTTTATCCTTAGTACTTTGTTTTAAGACAGTTAAAAGTGATTTAAAAATTTTAGTAAACGAGCCCATTATTCTGTAATATAATGAAGCTGCTTGATGTGCTCTCCTATTTTCCATACTTAAGGCTCCGTTATTAGCCACTACGGTAAAATGATGAACCTCAGCTTCCACTGAAAACCACAAGATGGGGAGAGGATATGGTTTTAACCAAAATTTGGATCATATATTCTCGGAACTGGTAATTTAGTTGACCAAATAAGTGGTCAATGGTTGATTACCATTATAATCTTGAATAAATACTTGATCAACCGTGTACCGGACAAGTAATCACGTGTCGCTCCCCACTGATCTCCACTTCCCATGCCAGTTTGTATCATTCGATACAATACCGAGTGATATATTTATTGAGATGTTATAGTTTTCGATTTAATTTATTAATTTACATTTCTTATCTGTTAACCAGAGGTAACGAGGGTGAATTATTATCTGATTTGTTGTTGATACGTTGTGACCCTATTTATTATAAAATTTATATCTCTATTATTTTTTTGTCTTATTTCGATTATTTTTTATACAGTGTGGAAACCACTTATGGAATAAAATTCTTCATGTCATTATTTTAGAAAATTATAAAAAATGCCAAGACACGTCAACTTTTGAATTGAGTTGTGCGTTATGTAAACATAAATGTAAGTGTACAGGGTGATTCACGTAAGTATGCCATAGTCGGTGTTGTTTTTTTAATGAAACACCCTGTATATTTGCTAATTTTTGAAATCCTCTTAATGAACCGATTCCAACAAACTGAATATGTATGGTATTATGAATTTTACAGAGTGAAATTTTTATTTTTACAGTTATCAAACACATACATAAAATACCTGATGTATTTGATTTTAATACATTAAAATAAATGCTCAAAATGTTCTCCACCTAGTTGTTGGCAATAGCACAGTCTCCAATAGAACTCCTCCTTAACCTCGTTTAAAGTTTGAGGTGAAATATTCCGTATTTCTGTAGTTATCCTGTCTTTGAGGTCTACAATGCTAGTTGGTTGTGTTGCATATACCTTGTTCTTGAGATAACCCCACAGGAAAATATCTAACGGCGTAAGGTCTGGCGATCTAGCTGGCCACTCGATAGTACCTCTTCGTCCAATCTATTCATTGGGGAAGATTTTACTTTTCCAGTATAAACTGTCAACACATCAACAATAGAAAATAATCCACATTATTTACCGATTTTGTCTAATTATTCGCGTTTTTAGGCAATTTTTAGGTACTTATGATAAAATTCATGGGCGTAGCAGGTTTTGTTTGATATACAAATACGTCTAATAATTAGTTAGTTTAGATTTTTGATAAATCCATATTTAGCTAATTTTAAAAAGTACCAATATTTCAAGTGTAATAAATTATTAATATTAAAATTTCACCATAATTGTCCATACATTATTTAGTTTTTTGGAATCGATTCATTAAGAGGATTTCAAAAATATGCATGTATACAGGGTGTTTCATTAAAAAAACAACATTTACTATGGCATACTTGCGTGAGTCACCCTGTACATTTACATTTATGTTTACATAACGCACAACTCAATTCAAAAGTTGACGAGTCTCGGCATATTTTATAATTTTCCAAAATAATGACATAAAGAATTTTATTCCATAAGTGGTTTCCACACTGTATATAAATTTTGTATGACGCTTTTTTTCCTCCGTGTGTACATGTTTGTTTTACGTTTTTAAAACCACAGGCAACTCTATCCTATCCTAAACTGGAACGAAAACAAGAACACTGTTGCCAGCTACTGCCTAAATTATTTACCAGATCTTAGCCTAAATACCGAAAATATTAAAAAACCATGACAAATCCTTTAATTTTACTCAAACCTACAAAAACAAACAACATTCAATTGAATAAATCAATATAAATAAATGAAATCACTTTTAAACATCTAACCTAGCTTTTTGTGATTTATTATTATAAAGAGAAGATATAATGCGAGATCTTTGATTGTTTATATGAAAAACGCTTTGAAGTCGTTCGTGTATAACTAATACTTTCGCTTTTAAAAGTTAACAAGCCAATATTATTGCATTACACACGTTGTACCAGTGTACATTTAGATTATCGAGAGTACGAAATCTGATACAATTGTACCCGTTCTGGCAACACTGGATTGGAAAATTAGAGTCTCATATCGGAAACTATCCTCTCGATATATACCTATCACTCGAATGATACTCATTCAGTCAGCTCCCTCTGATGCCAAATCGGTTCAACCAAATAAGACTGAGTTTTTGGCTACCATATTTGAATTACGGCGCTAATTATGCCGCTTTTATTTCATTCAGTTCTTGATAAAATAACAATATTTTCGCTGCATTGTCACACATTTGTCTATAAAATACTGTTATGAAGGATGTGTCACCTTTATATCATTTCAATCTTCATTGTCCAAAATTTGGGATATTTGATAACGTCTGTTGAATTTATTACTAACAAGAAACCCATATAAATGATGATGCACACTACCTTAACAGTTTAGCAATCGATATAACACCTTATGTCTCATCTAAAATTATTTTAATAAGAATTAACTGAATGAAAAACGTAAGCCATGTTTTTACGGTCATATTTTCAATCAATAACGGGCCCTTAACCACTAAGTTTCCCGTAACTTTGTGATATTCTTTGACGGTTTTTTATTCCATAAATCGATCTTAGTCACGAATTTTTGTTCTTGTACAAAATAGTTGAATAACTGGGACCATATGCTGAGTTGGCAAAGTTGAAATGGATTATTTTTATTTTTTAGGTAAAAATTGACGGTTGCTATAAATCAGTTTCAAAGAACAATAATATGCCCTCTGAGTAACATGCTTTTCAAATCGTAAATCATTATTATTATGTTGATGACAATGACTTTAAATTGCACGATCCTACATAGGACTGAATAACATTGAAAAATTAGATTTGGAGCAATTTATTAATAAGCAATGTTGAGACTCAGTTATCAAACATAGTTATAAGTTTTGTTTATATATATACAGGTATTAAAATTCGCAGCGGCTTCGGTCATGCCTGTCGTATTATCCATTTATTTAAAATTTTAGATGATAGAAGACGATCGCAGAGTCAAAATTTCAATGATGTTAACCAACTGTTCTTGGGAAATTTACCGCATACGGCGACCGAAGATGAACTCCGAGAAATATTCAGTGAGTTCGGCGCTATTTTGGATTTGAGAGTGCACAGTAAACCACCCAAAGTTGGAGGTGCACCGGGCGCAAGAGCTCCACCAAATTATGGTTTCATCACTTATGAAACACAACAAGGAGTTGAAAATTGTTTACGAGCAAAGGTAAGACTACATTTTTTGTGTTAGAATGTCGTAATTTGATTTTGAAATATTTATAGCCCATCTACTATGCTAAGGACGACAAAAATGGGACAGTCTTGAACGTGGAAGAGAAGAAAACTAAGGATCGTCCTTCGTATGGAGGCGGTCGTCCTATGGATAACAGAGACAACAGGAGCGGACGAGGTGACAACGGTGGTCAAAGACGAGGCATGGGAGGTACCGGAGGACCGAATAGAAACAGCAACGGCGGCGTAGGCGGTCCACAAGGTTCTAATAATAGGACCAACACTTACAACAACAGAAGTTCAGGAGGTGGTCCTCCGAATCGAGGACAAAACACCTACAACCGTCGCTAACCGCATTCTTTAAGGTGTCTGTGACTGAGTGACAGACATTGCGCATGCGCCTACGTTGTCGCCGCGAGTTGCTCTAGTTTGTGTGTAAGAAAAAAAGTATACGGGCGTGTACAGTGAGAATAAAAAAAAATAAAAATCGGAGCCGTTACTTGAAACGTTAGTGCCAATTGTGAACGATTAGCTGAAAAATGTATTTACTTCTTGATGTATTTGTTATTTTGTTTGCTCCTCGTTAGCCATTCTAAACGCCAATCTCTCATATCTCTCTTAGTAGTTATTATTTATAATTTTTTCTCTTTCTCAGAATGTACTTATTGGCTGTGTTTGTATGATAATTTAATAAGGAACGGTTTTTCGAGATATTAACTTTCTAGAATGGCATATTAAGCATATGCCAGTTGTTAGGGACTAAAATAGCCTTTCTATCTTTTGCTAGGGAATTCGATTTATTGATGTGCCGCGTTCACAGATCCATATGTTCATATTTTGTAACCTACTTGATTTATCTGTTTTACGGTTATGCGCCTCTAGAGTTGTCTTTTTCTTTGCTTACTTTCTTCCGATTTATTTATTGTTACCTGTATTAGGTACAGGAATCTACTTATTGCTTTATTCTTAATTATTGTGATTCCTCTTTTCTTTTCCCTGTTATTTGGAAGTATGTCCCTATTCTTGAAATGTGTTAATCACCTATATGTGGATGGAACTTTATTATTTAAGATGGCATCCAAGCAATTCCAAATTGACAATGAGGATAAGAATACAACTAACGAAAACAATGACATCTGAAGACAAAATGACTAACGAGAGTGATTCTGTCTGAATGTTATACCCTTTTTTTGTTGTACAAATACAAAATGGTAGCCATTAATTTAATGGAATTGGTGGAACATGATTCAATATTATCATAACTTTCTCCGATTTAATGCAATTCACTTCTCACCTTTGACAACTGTCAGTCCTGGAAAAGAATTATCTTCTTACTTACTTACTTACCTTCATCTTCCCGTAACTAAAATATCCAGCTTGGTACACCTTTATACAGTATGCGAAAAGTCTATCGAGTCCATTCCATTTACACAAGTATGACAAGGAAAATATGAGAAATACTGCTTGAAAGAGAGAGAAGAATAATTGTGGGCGCATCCGAGGCTGGAAGAATGACGACAGCTGAATGGATGAGCTAGATACGCCCACAATTATTCTTCTCTCTCTTTCAAGCAGTTTTTCTCATATTTTCCTTGTCGTACTTGTGTAAATAGAATGGACACGAAAGAGTTTTTGCATACTGTTTTTAATAATATTTAGATGGAACACAACCATCCATTTCTTTGGATAATTGTTGAGCAATAGGATTTACATATTGTCTAATGTTATCCAACTACTATAAATTTCTAATTTTTATTCAACCCAGCTTTATAATTCTATTTTAAATTAACTAAAAAAATTATGATAACTTGAAAGTCAGCTTCAAACTTGGATTAGGCACCCCAAATCGATTTCAAACTTTTATGACACAAAACTTCCTTGTATTAATTATTATAATAGTTCCTAACATCTGGGTCGTATATAAACGAGGAGCAGATTATTTAGAAGTAAACGCATTTGACAGCTCATTGGCCCACGGGTCATTACTTTGTATTTACATACCTGTTATTTTATATACAGCAAGTAGTATTTATGTAAAACTATTGATAAATGACACTAGACTCTTACGGAAAATAAATTACGTGCTTTAAACTTTTTTTTCAACTCTTGTAAAGATTTGGGAAACCTTAGTCGGATTCTCGAGCGGTGTCCCATGTTATTTTCAATTCGATATTATTTTAATAAGGCATGAGCTAGAGTTTTGTTTAACTAAAGTCTGAACAGAAAAAGCAACTAAATGTGGTGTAAATGGCAGTATTTCGATATGGATGCTTTTTAAAGTCAATTTAAATATTACCCATGATTCAAATTCACCATCATCAAAATTGGAGTATCATAACATTATAATAAAAGAGATTTTTATACAAATGACATTAAAAACTTCTTAGCGACACTTGACAGTCTGAAAAGGTTTATGTAATAGGTTCGTTCCAACCAGCAATTCTGTTATCGTACGTAACCAGTAATTGAACTATTTAATGCGCATGCGTGAGAGAAATTAGTAAAATTACTGGTAATCTCTTACCAAACGGTTGGAACGTATTTTGAACTAGTTATTAGGGATGCTGCTGTGAATAATTTGTCATGAACAATTGATTTTAATATCATTAAGAATATATTTTATTGTATTAACATTAATCAGAAAATGAAAGTATAAAAACAAAACATTTTATTTGTAATTATAAAGCCTTCAGGCTTGAAAGTACATAAAGATAAATACAACGAACTTGTAAAAACCAGAATGGACAATTTTAACCTAAAAATATCAAATTAGTGAAACTTAATATTGATAATATCACCTATATCAAAATATCACAATAATAGAAGTATTTGTAACCTTGATAATTATGTAGGTAAATGGCAAAATTATAATATGTGTTCTATTTCGACCATTTTTCAATTATATCATGAGTAGAAACCAGTGGCGGATTTACCACTGGACAGACTAGGCAACCGCCTAGGGCCGCAAAGCAAAACCATTTTTGTAGATCGTATAAGTAAGCTGCGCGCCAATGCTGTGCTAGTTTCAACGTTGCCAGGTTGAGGTTCAATTTGTTTTAAAATAGCCCTTAAAAAATCTTGAAACTTGCCATTTTCGGTTAAATATTGGAAAATACATCCCGGTTGTAGGGGCCGCTCAAAAAGCCTTGCCTAGGGCCTCCAATGTCTTATATCCGCCACTGGTAGAAACGAGTCAGCAGAATATAATGTGGTTTTAGACTCCATTCTTCCCTTTCTTATTTTATCAACGACTACACAAAGAAGCAGTCAGTAAGACTATTTTCAAAACAGTTCAAAAACTGAAAACTATCCTATTTACACATTCCATAAAAAACAAATTTGACAGTTTAAGATAAAAATGTTGCCATTGCGCATGTTTCTTAATTTCAGAACTGTCGATACTCGCTATCAAGCAAGAATCGTTTGAACAGAAATTTTACTGGTCCACAAACGGGATGGAACAGAGAACTGATAGTAATCGAGAGTTCTGAACCAGTAATTTCAGGTGGTTAGAACGATTTTTTTCAACTGCGCATGTGTATTAGTAATATTACTGTAAATTACTGGTGGTTGGAACGAACCTTATATTGCAGGTAATACTTTAAATTTAAATTGATATAAGGTAAATACAAAATGCTTAGATTAGAATTGAAAGACATTTTGGCGTGGCACAAAAGCAAATATAGTTCCCGAGGCTAGGAAAACTGCTAAAACATTAATCTGCTTTTTTGCCGTGTAAATTTTGTTTTATCTCAAAATTTGTAATTTCACGCAAAATCATAAAAATACTTGCAACTGCAACAAAACGTGTTATCTAATGTCAATTTTAAGTACCAGTTTAATTTATTATCTGGAACAAACTTTTTATAATTAGTGTTATTAAAAATCCGCTTTTAATGTTCAACGGGGAAGAAACTTTTTTAATTTCTCGAGTTCTTTCATATCACCTGATGGGTCTAAAGGGGACTTGCTTGCGATTTTCCCTAACGAAATTGCAACTCATTCATGTTTGATTACTCTGAAACGTAGGTTAATATTTATTTATTTCTTTGGAATCGTGTTATTTAGTATTAATATTTATGACATTTGTGATTGGTTGCTTTATCTGAAAAGCTCCTTTAAAATGAGGATTTACAACAAAAATGTAATTCATTATGGCTAAGAAAGTTTACATTGAAACTATAGATAAAATTAAAGTGTCAGTTTTGGGAGATTTTTGTTGCTATTGACCTATACCTTTAGACGTTTAATAAATGGGTTTTGTACAGATACTACAAATATTAGTTGAATGAAAATGTCAACGTTGCTTTTGAAAGTTCCATGTATTTACAGCATTTACTGTGTTTTAGATTATTGTGCCTTATTTTCAAAAGGTACCTTTAATAACTCATGAAATATTACACAAGTAATTTCTTAGAACTATACAATGTGGATCAGTTAAATTGGAAGCATCCATGGATATTATTAAGTTGAATTGATGATGAATGATAAGTTTGAAATAAATTCGAGAATTTCAAATATTGATGTAACGGTTCCAGAATAAATATACCTTCAGCACTCTTTGCAATCGTTTGAAATGGTTGGATAGAAAATATTTTATTGAAATGTGTTACAAATTATATTACACAAAAAAATCCAGTTGTGGAAAATTATGTTCAAACAGGTTTGGCGATGTATTCTTTTTAAACAAAATATTTAAATAATGAAAGTGTACAAATTCGGTGTCGTAGTTCAATTCTTTTTATTCTGATGCTCTTGGAACTGTTCATTTTTCTACCGAGATGTTTCCGTTTTTAATGGTCCGCACTGTATTGTAAATTATAATTCAATAATGTATCCTATAACTTTTATTCGGATTTAAAAAAAATTCATTTTCACTCATTTCATGTTGAGTTCAACTAAAATAAATTGTAAAATGAAATACTGAAGAATAAAAAAAGAAGTGTAGCAAGATGAAGAAAATACAATTTTTTACGAGATGAATTGTGTTTGTTTGTCTAAATCCTCGTTGGGACTGGCCTTTCTTAATAATGATTTTCCTTTTTTGAAGACTAGTGTGTAAATTTTAGTTGTGTATTTTAAAAAATTTTCAAGTCAACTTTCCTACTTTCATTAAATTTGTTTATAAAAATTAATTGTTTTTATTTTAGTTATACCACCATAATTACAAGGTTGTTACAGAACATATATGTTGCTTTCGTTTATTTGGGCTTCAAGCACTTGTGCGTGACGCCTCAGTCGTCACGACTTTTGAGCAAATCAAACACGATTTTTTAGGATCCTCAAAACCACCTGACATGTGCCAATGC
>CAJUYI010000203.1:182337-225688 GCA_910591695.1 Galerucella pusilla | reverse complement strand
AAAGTTGTAGGTTCATTCAGTGTACCTTCTACAATTTCTAGAGCTCCAATAATACCTCTAAGTAATGTGCAAATTTTAAATTTCCACGTAGACCAATTTGATTTACCTTCTAAAAGACCAATTTGTACTTTTGTAAAATCCATTTTTTTTTAACTAAATCTGTGATGACAAAAATTGGGGTATATTTATTTATTGCGTTCCTGGGCCCATAACCTGTTGAAGCATACCCAATAACACAGAAATACTCTATTAAAAGATTTTAGGTTTGAAATAAAATTATATTGATGACAACTTTAAAAAATATATATGACAAGAATCTTTTTGATATATTATAAACAAGTACATAACAACTAGTAAACAGTGAAGTAAAAACCTAGAAAATGATAATATTTCAACAAAAATAACTACTAGCTCTCTTTTATCTATAAATAATAAAATTAGGCGTGCGCCAAAGTCATTTTCTACTTAAGAGCGCCAATGATGTCAAATTGTGACAGCTCGCGGAAAACATCAACTTTGCAGCTGCTTTTCAAGGCACAAAAGACGACTTCCGATAATGGTCATAGAAAAAATTTGTTGTATCCAGCGCGTTAAACATTCACAACCTACTGACAATCCGCTCCATATGTATTTCAAGAAAAATTGCAAACACTCCCAATTTTTATACCACTGATCTCTTCACAGATAGAGCCAAAATTGTGGCGGAAGATGAATGTAGATTATAGGGCATGGAAGAAGCAACCTCCACGCACATACTCAAATATCTTATAAATTATTGGAGATACGACTAGAACACTTAAAGTATTTTCCATTCTTCGTTAGTTAATAGACAAATTGAACTTTTAACCGAACCTCTAACACTGAATTATTCAAGACATTGATTACAGTTTAATTAAAGTTGCATATCTGAATTTATTCCAAATTTCATATGAAATTCATCTTTCACTGTTTCTAGTTTCGCCTAAGTTCCTCTTCTTGAAATATTGATTTGTCTTTTAAAAGCCCTACAAGATATAGTTTATTTACGATAAAAAGATGATGCCGTTGCAAAACAAAATATTGTGATGTTGCTAAGCTGTAGTTTTTTACTTTACTCAAACATTTAAAACATTCAATCATCCTTATTCAAATATGTAACAATAATAATGATAATAATTGATAATAATGAATACAAATAGCGAATACTTACGTCTCTTACAGCTGAAAGCGGGAGAAGCGGGCTCTATTACGGCATTCTCGTCCAAAACAGCTTTAACATTTACAAATTTACTCTTCAGCTGCTTCGGCATTTTATTAAATACATACTGCAGATTTGACTAAATAATCAGTTATAATTATAACTGTTTTTATTAATCTTAAGGAAACAATGAATTGAAAAGCACCAAAAAAACTTGTGAATATTAGACGATAATCGATTGTCAATGAACGTCAAAACAAACTGGGGAATTTTACCAGTTTATCTGACAACGTCTTGAAGCTTTACCAACATGTTAGCTGTAAATTGCCCTGGTTGTTGAGGATAAATTGTATCTACGGTTGGTGAATTGATATTTATTCTGATAAGCAGGAAAGTAACTAAAAATGACATTGTCTTTTTATCGTGAAAATCCTATAGAAAATTTCAGAAACTTCCCAATACTTTGTACAGTTCTACTTTAAAGCACCCTGTATAGTCAACATTGTCTTGAAAACAGAGATTCAAAATTGTTTTTTTTTTCAAGGGAAAAAAAATGTCAAAAACTACACAAACGACGAGCGTTTGTTCTCTTTTTCAACCTTCTTCCTTAATGCTTTCATATAAAACTGCCATAAATTACAATTACTTCCTCCGAGATAGCAGTTGAAATGTTGAATGCACATAATAATTCACAATTAACACAACCAACAATGCCAGTTGCTTAAAAACAGATATTTTTATTGTATCATTAAGATTCCATTCTGTGCGAGATATAATATAGAAATTAGGAAAGTCTGGTTCAAGTTTTTAATACCATTTTCAAAAAATTCTTTCTAGAAACAGATCACATGCTGGTATCTTATTGCTTACTTTTTATACCTACGTATATACTGTGAATTTTTGGGGCTACATTCCCTTCTTCGAAATCGCATAATCTGGATACGGGACATGTTTTGTTAAATTCCCATCCTTAGTATTAAGATACACATTTTAAATATTATGAAGATCTTTTCAACATACCATATTTACAGTGACCTTGCTGAGTACTTGTATTGGATTATTTTTTCTCTGAAGTGCATGTTGACTACCCCGACATAAGCGCTTGTGTTAAAAGCGCCCCAGCATAAGCACTACCGACAATTATTGCGCTTTCCGAAAAAAGCTCTTCACATTATGGAAATGTTGTATTTTGACTTATGGTAAATAATATAATTGAGGTAAACCAACCTAACCAGACCATAACCCCTCGCGATAACCGACTTTTTAAAAATATCTTTGAAGACATTTGAACAAAACATTCTTAAGCATAAGTGCATACAAGTTATCAATGACTTTATATCATGTGACCAAGGCTGTATATGTAGGTAATAAATAGTATGAAGACTGATAAAAAGTACACATGAAAATTTTGCAAACGTATCCATTTATTCCAATAAAATGAGCAGCAGGCGAACGCCAAGATTCAGGCTAAGTTTGCGAACAAAATACATACAGTGTGGAAACCACACAGTCTCCCATAGAACTCCTTTTTAACTTTGTTTAAAGTTTGAGGTGAAATATTCCGTATTTCTGTAGTTATCCTGTCTTTGAGGTCTACAATGCTAGTTGGTTGTGTTGCATATATTTTGTTCTTGAGATAACCCCACAGAAAAAAATCTAACGGCGTAAGGTCTGGCGATCTAGCTGGCCACTCGATAGTACCTCTTCGTCCTATCCATTTATTGGGGAAGATTTCATTTAAATGAGTTTTTACCATTTTTGCATAATGGGGTGTTGCTCTATACCTAAACCTTACCGTTATCCAGATAATCAATGTTTTCTGTACATTTTTAGAGATGCAGGATATCTTACTGCAAATAAAGCACATAATGTTTTTGTAACAACCATATTCACCATGTATTAAAAGCAAATTTACATAATCTTTTTTATTTCTTAGTGCTTGTATCAACGGGTCAAAATAAAATTTAGATCACACCTACATCTCTCAAAATTCACAGAAAACATTCAATATCTGGATAACGGTAAGGTTTAGGTATAGGAAAGTATAGGTACATGAATTTGCCTTATTTTTCACCCCTGAATGCATTAAAATGGAAAAAACGGGTGGTTCTATTTAAAAAAATAAAGAAATTTGATATTTATGGAGTTAAACTTTGAACAGTTTTTATACACACCCTGTATAAAATGAAAAAATTTTCAACAGATTCAAATACGTCTGACCTTGTTGAAAGCAACCGAACAGAAACCATTTTCATATCTTCAAGGGTATCCTCGTAAAAAAATAATTTACAAGGGTCTGCAACGGTCTAATTTTTTACAAAAAAATCAATAACTCAAGAAGTATGCATTTTTCGAAAAAAGTTTCCGGACAAAACTATATTATAATTTTATGTAGATTTTAAAAATGTATTAATATACAGGGTTTTCTATTCAAAATAACATAGTTGTGGTCGACTTCGGTAGAACCGGAAGTCTGCCATCTTTGAAAATATTTTAGTTAAAATGATCGTTTCCGAAAACCCAAACGTAGAAATTTTCATGATTTTACTAAAAGTATTTTGCCATATACAGATAGTTTTTACTCCTCGTGTGACACCCTGTACTCAATTCAAAAGGACGTGTCTCGGCATTTTTTATAATTTTACAAAATAATGACATGAAGAATTTTATTTCATAAGTGGTTTCCACACTGTATAATCATATACATATAAACACAAGCTTTTAATTGTTTATTATCTATACCATTATCTATAATAATGAATATTCTGCTGAATATTTCAAATGTCTACCTGTTGTCGTTATTAATATCAAGCAGAATAATTATTTAAAAATAAAATTAACAATAAAAATAACTTCTTCACGGGGAATGGAACCCGGGTCTACCGCGTGAGAGTCTGGTTTGCTTACTACTCGACCACCGAGGAATATGCAAATTGTTTATCTATAACGTCAGATGTATAACATAATTTTTGCTTGAAAGGAACTAAAGTTCCTACCGTGTGTCCCGCGACACGTTCTACCTTTTTTCATTCTGTTTTCACACTGTTTGTCAACTCTCATTATTCTCGTTTTGTTTCTCTTTATTTTTAATCCCATTTTTTCACCTTTTTTTGGAAATTATAATGTGGTAATGTTGAAGCTATTCACACAAAATACGGTATCAAACCTCATCATTTCAAATAAGTTAGAGACTTCAAGCATTCCACGCACATTATTCCACCATTTTCCTCAATATAATTTTAATAAATGTCTTAAAAGTAATCGCAAAAAAATTTCGGACCCGCTAGTAAAATTTCAACTTTGCCTGATGCAATAGCCGACCCTCGCTCCGCTCCTAAATGTTTTCTGTTTTGTTTGCCTCATAAATAATTGCCAGTCAAAAAATTATCTAAATCAATAACATGTATAACAAGTAAAGATTATTGATTTTTTGTTAGTTACGATATACTCAACTAATTTAATCGAAAGCTACATGTACCCGCTGTAACATATATTCTGTGAAGAACCCGTGCTAAGCCGGTGCGGGTTGATAGTGTTGGATTGTTGCTTTCATCAATCCTAAGTTAATGAATTTCGTCTTAATGCTATTTCTATAGTTCATTTAATAACCAGGAGGAGTATTTTGAAAAGCCTCACCTACACCACTAAAAGCTACCAGAATAGTTACTAAAGGGTTTGTTCCGGAAAATTAGTCAACAGTCGTGTTCCAAATCTATTAAAATGCCTTGATTGATGAAGAAATCAGCCACGTATGGTCATAAGTATTATTTAGATATTTAATTTTTATTTCTAAGCATTAAACAGGCAGGTATTCTTCTTAGAACATAAAACAGACAGGAAGGAAGGAATTTACCAAGTAGGTTTGCGTCCAAATAGGAGGTTGCAAATGGCGAAAAGTCGGTTCCGTTTTGACAGTGGCGTAATGTTTGTATATGTATAGGGTATGAAATATGTGAAATTTTATTTTAAAATTGTGGGTTATTGAGATATATTGAATATATTATGTTTTAGGAGATATGAAAATACGAGTATAGAATAATACTTCTGATAATACTTTCGTTTAAACTTATTTTCACCCGAAAAACTACATGAATATTCTACGTCAGTCAACGTCAACTTCACAGATTTGGGGTGTTTCAAATGGCGACTTCCGTCGCATTTTCTTATACAGCCAATGAATGACAAGACTCCTTCCTGTCTGTTTTATGTTTAAGGTATTCTGTCACATGTAAAACTTGTTCCTTTTTCGTATTTCAAATTTTTTATTTAAACTGGGAGATTAGAACATACACATTACTTCAATATGGCTGTTTTAAATAAGCAAATAACTGAATGCAATAAAAAGGAAGTCAATCAGTCAATTTTTAGAAATATTTTATAAGTTTCACTATACTTTCAGTTTTGAAATACTTGTGAGATACTCTCTTCATGGTAATCTTCCTTTTTTTTTGCCTTCAAAAACCAATTCTGTTCTATATTGCTCCAAATCTTCGATAGCTTATAACCTCCATATACAGATATTGTCCTGTTCTACTTTTGACGATATCTTTCCAAATGTGTGAAAATACGATACATTTAATTCCTCAAAGGATTACACAATTGATTTTAATTTGCTTCAAAGCTTGCAAAATTTTATCCAATATAGGTAACTTTTTGTTCTTCGAACAGCATTTTTAATTCACTTATCACAATTTTCCAATTAAAAGTCCTGGTATTCCACCAATATTTTCTGCACCGTATTTTGTTCCTCTACCTCGATATAATAAAATAACAAGAGCGGGTGCAAAGACAAAATTAAGTATATTTATCTGTCAGAATTATCAAAAATGGAAATTATCAGCTAATATCAATGCCAAAAAGTGTTGTGTGAAACTGGGCGGAATCTGTCCAATCAGAGGTCTACAGAATTGCCAACTTAAATTCAAATTACTCCCCCTGGTTTTTAAATGAGGTATAATAGTTATGAATAATCTGTTAGGTTAGTTTCCTATTTTTCCTACTTGATTACAAAAGTAAAACTCGATTAATTTTTGGTGCAATTTATTCGAACTAAAGTTACATATCTGGCTTGCATGTTATATGAACTCAACGACTATACCGACAAAGCGACTTTTGATGGATAAGCGGATTGGGAGTTGGTTAGATTAAACAGCTTTAAATAGAAAGAAAAAAACTCTCACCGTTTTCAATTTCTCCTGTTCTGATCATGAAATGCTCTTATCAATAATCTAGCAATGCGAAACGTATACGTATACCCTCGGGTTATTATTATACGTTTCACGACAAAAAAAATTCAACAATGTGAGGAAAATTCAAATATCGTTATCTTCTAGGGAAAGTTATATAATATGGTTTTAATTTTAAAATAATATGGTACATTTGGAGATTTTCCTGTCTATGGAAATATATCTTTTTTTTCCTTTTTTTATAGGGTTATGAGCGGGGACAAAGTGTGAAAAAACGTAAAATAGTTCACATATTTTAAAATAGAGATTGGAGTCTTTCAGAAATTTGAGTACTTTTTCATAGTTGTCACTTAACGCGCGTTTCATATTAGGTGGGATGCTGTTAACTGTTCTTCTAACACTAAAACTTGCACAATCCAACAGTATATGTTTTATGGTTAGAGACACATCACATATTAAACACTGCTTTGGTGGTTCTTTATTGAATACATGCTGGTGTGTGATGGCTGAATGTCCTATTCTTAACCTGTTTAAAATAACCCGGTCTTTTCTGTTCTGTGGAAGTGTCAATCTGGATTTTACCGATGGCATGATTTCTTCAAGTAGTGAATTGGTTTGAAATCGGAAACTGTATGGTAAATTTTCGCTGCTTACAGAATGTCGTGCAAATTCATCGACTTTTTCATTCGATGGTATGCCTACAGGAACTCTACTTTTACGTGTGTTTTCTGAAGTCTGTGAAGTTCTTCTTTAATATTTAAGAGTATTTGGTGAGTGGGAAATAGTTGTTTCATTCCAAAGAGAGCACTGTAGGAGTCCGATATTAATAATAAGTCTTTGTTTGACTGTTTGTAGCTTCTCAAAGCTTCAAGTATAGCGAGTAACTCTCCTGTATATACTGATGCAATTCCGTTTTCTGATTGAGATGCATCCGTGAAAATATGATCATAGCTAGTGAATTTAGAAATGAGATCATAGTATTTTAATTTGCATATGTGGTCGCTGGTAGAATGTTTGGGCTGATTTGCTAATGAAAAGTTGACTGCTGGTATTTGAATTATCCAAGGAGGAGTTTCATGACATAATGGTGAAGACAGTTAAAATTGATCAATATTGAAATCTGATCTTTTTAACCTTTCATAAAATGGTAAGTATTTTTTCTGGGTGTCTGGGATAGTATTTGTACCATGAAATATTGTTAAAAAGGGAGCAGGTGGGACACATTTGCGTTGAGATGTAGAAATAGTTGTTGTCAGTGGCGACTCAGAATTAAAAACAAGCACAAATAAACGAATGTAGTGTTTCTAATGTTATTGTGATGACAATAAAATAAGGCACCATACAAATGTTCCCCTTACTTCAGGAAACTTTCAATCTCACGCCTGCTTGCGAAACTCATGAAATTTGATCCGTAACAGTGCCTAGATTAATTACTCAATAAATCGTTGTAAACTCGATTTTGGTTAATTCGTGAACTCTTGCGATAATCGCGTTACCAGGATTTCAGAATTTTCTTTTTTTAAACACGCATACATATTTAAAGTCTTGCCAAACAAACACTAAATATCTGGACAGCAAGAAAAGCTTTAGACTTCTGGCATCATGTTCCAGGATTGGTCCATTCAAATGCTTTTATACATCCTTCGAAGAATGTCTCCAAACAAAGCTGAGACTATAATAGCAGGCATGACTTACGTTGTGTTTTAACAGGCCACTGTCATATGAATCATGTGCTGAAACTTGGACTGTCGGAAGATTCGACTTGCCGTCTTTGTTTGGAAGATGATGAAACAGCAGAGCCTATAATTTGTGCCTGCCCCGCCGCGGCTCGAATCAGGTATCTGATGTTTTGCAGGGTCTTTCTCTCGCCCTTGGACCTGTAATATTATTCACTAAATAAACGAATCGGCTTTGTTGAGAAACTCAATTTGTTTGGTGAGATCTGAATAGGTGTGAGCCACAATAGACTCTTGTCAGTCGCAGTGTAGGGCCTCGTAGACCCACTCACCACAAATCTAACCTTACCTGACCTACATATTCAAAACAACGCGTTGACTCTGAACATGGAAATCTCTGTTCTTAAATTCGGTTTTATCATTAGTATTCTTTGTGGCTGAGTCATTTATATGTAGCGCCAAATTATTAGATTCCCGTGATATATCATCTTGAAATGTCTTTTAAAATGGTCCTCAAAATGCCATTCTAATTAATTACAAATCAATTATATTTATAAAACTCACCCTAACGTATTCGTACTAATAAATATTATATTAATATCAATTAACTTAGTCCACTTAATCATCTAATCTCACTAAACCAACAAATAGATTCTATATTAATAATACTTTCCTATCCTAGATTAACTACACTTTTTTATATCACAGTTCACTAACGGCAGTGAAATAACTAAACTCACTCAAGCAACAAATAGATATTATATCAATAATATTTATTTTGAGCACAATTCACATACGCCCCTGGATGGAAATAATGCAAACTAACCGATTTCCCTAAAGACCATAACATTTTTTATGACACAGTGAACCGCGTTGAACTGACCGGTTACTTCGTTATATCATGCCAAATACTGTAGTTGGGAATATTCGATTGTATTGTGTGTATTGGATACCTGCTGCTACGTTATCTGCTTTTAAAAATTTTCTTAAATAGTGGTTTCGATTAATTTTCCCTTTTCCAGCAATCTCAATAGCCTTATTTTACTATTAAATTCATATTATTCATTTTTTCAAGAATATTCCCAAACTAGCTTTCTAAGAACTTCACGAACTAACACTAACTATTTTACTTCTGATACTGTCAAATATCACCTTCAAAAATTAAAAAACAACTCATCTCCTGGTCTAGATCTAATCTCTCCTTTACCTCTAAAAAGTTGTTGTAATGCTCTCGCTTATCCTTTGTCTATAATAATGTTCTTATCTTTTAATACACACATACTGCCTCCTATCTGGTCACCCTAATTTTCAAGAAAGGCAATAACTACCGCCCCATTAGCCTTACACCAATCATCTGTAAGGTTATGGAATCTATAATATCAGAATATGTCAGTGAATTTCTTTTAATCGAAAAAATAATACCCGAACATCAACATGGATTTGTAAAAGGACGTTCAACAATGACGAATCTACTTTGGTGTGTTAATGAGTTAACGAGATCTTTAGACAAGAAAATTCCGACGGACATCATTTACCTAGATTTTGCGAAATCGTTCGACCAAGTGCCAAAACGAAGATTACTGTATAAATTGGAACATCTTGGCATACGAGGTGATCTACTAGAGTGGATTGACTCATTCTTAACAAACAGGAAATTTTGTGTGAAAGTGGGAAATTGTTTTTCAGCTGAGAAACCCGTATTAAGCGGTGTTCCGCAGGAATCAGTACTGGGTCCTCTTTTATTTATAATATACGCAAGTGACCTCCAATTTCATATTCAATACAACAAAGTTTTCTATGCTGACGACTCGAAAATATTCTCTGATTCATCATCTCATATCAATCTTCAAGAGGACTTGGATTCGATCTCTAAGTGGTGCTCAGACTGGATGTTGCCTCTCAATACAGATAAGTGTGTTGCCCTTTACATGGGCAAAAACAATCCGCGACATAAATACTTCTTAAACAGTCACGCCTTAAGTGAAGTGAATTCTTATAATGATCTCGGTGTTACAATTACTACAGATTTGAGTTGGTCCGAACATGTTGTTAGTATTACCAAAAAGGCAAAAAGTAAGCTGTACTCAGGAGCAAGTCTTTCGGAAGGATGTCATTGCATAATTCAACTCGTTTATATAAAGCTTATATTCGTCCAATTATGGAGTATTGTGGAACTGTGTGGTGTCCGGAACTAGTGCGGGATAAAGATCTTCTCGAAAAAGTTCAGCGTCGATCAACCAGACTATCTTTCGGGCGCACAAGACCTAGTTATACAGAAAGACTAAACATAATGGATTCACCGACCTTTGAACAGCGTCGTCTTTGTGGGGACATGATAATCACCTTTCGCATTTTAAATTTCAACTATGATAACTTGAGAAGCATATTTAATGTGGACATCGATAATCGGCTTCGATGACACAAATGGAAATTGAAAAAAAAATATTCACTTGTCGGACAAGGCGACATTTTTTGTGTAATCGTGTCTCTTCAACATGGAACCATCTACCTGAGGGCATTGTAACGGCAACCTCTGTAAACATTTTTGAGAATAGACTGGACGCTTTTCTTTTTTCTAATTTTTGTTTTTTTTTAAATTTTCTAATTATTTCAATTTTTGTAATATTTATTTAGTACAATTCAGGGCTTATGGCCGTACCTTATTGTAATAATAATAATAACAGTTTATTGTAATGTAATGGAGAATATTTGTATAGTGAGCCTACCAATTTTAGAAAATATATCTGATAACATTGCTTCATTTTATTGTCATTACACTTACATTAGAATAACTATACCAGTTGATCTGAGAATAAAGTGAATGCCGTGAACTTATGAGAGAGATGTGGCACACAAAACTGAAGAGCTACTCAAGCTGAGCCTCTCGTATAATATATAATAATAATATAATAATATAATAATAATAAATACACCACATCAATATATCAGTCCAATAGATCCAGGCTTCTGAAAAAAACTGTGATCCTCTTAGATCTGTGACCTGATCAGGCACTTGGTATCTGAGAGCAGTATCCAATGAACTAGGCTAGAACAATATAGTCACCTAACTGTTGATTCCACGACAAACTGGAATAGAAGTAAACGACATAGCAGATGAACTAGCAAAGAGGGGGACTGAAATGACCTTTTGAGGGCCTGAACCCCTTTTGCGGAATCAGCTGCAATTTAATATTGGTAAAGCCGAATAGAAGAGATCTGATCTCCGGAAAGATTTAGTGGAGCTTAGACAATCGAAGATTCTTCTGGTTACAACCTGTTGAGATCAAATGAATGCATAAGTCAAAGTAAAACTGCGCTAACAGGTTTTGACAGGAGTTCTAACGAGACATTGTCGCCTGGATGGGCACCTGTAAAAGTTGAAAATAATGAAGAAAGAAAAATGAGGATTTTGTGGCATGTAAAAAGAAACCTCCATCCACATACTTTCTAATTGCACAACACTTCAGTAGGTATCTTAGGGCACAGCACCTGGGAGATTTTTGGATACAAGAGGAACATTCACCCAAAATTCCTCCGGGATATAGAAGTAAATAAGCTACTAGTTTCTGAGACTCTCCTCAGTAGAAGTGAGGGGGCTTGATAGATCTTTCAGGTCTCAGTGAATGTTTCACCCCAAAATATATACAGTTGGCTGCACTGTAATATTATTTCCGACAAATTCTTCATGCTCCGGTACCCATAACAAAGTTACTTTTGTTGTGTCTAGTCAGTTAATCAAAGGATTGTTTGCAATTCCACATTGCTTCAGAATTATAAGTTCTACCAAAACATTTTGGCCAAGTTGAGGCGTTTTTTGGTTCTTTTTCGAGAACAAAAATCTGTAATTTTTCCAATTATCGAGCTGAACTTTCTGTGAAACAGTATCATTTATTTTTATTCCGCTCCTACCGCACAAAATTATATTCATTAATTATCTACACCGCGTTTTAATATCGGTTGTACGTTGGCTTGTTACCGTGAAAATACTTCACACGAAACACGGTGGATGTGTTGTTCGCCATTAATTTACAAGCAAGTTTGTTTACAGCGAACAAACAATGAGAGAGGGATCGTTCTCAAAACTAATACATTATCATAAAGAACTGCCTCGTTATACGAGTATAGTCATGTCTTTGAGGCTTGTTCTACATAAAGTATCAATATTTTTTTCTACTTTTTTTGACACTTTAAAATTGGTCGAAAAAAAAACGGTTCAAAGACTGAGACTATCGCTCACAGTTATCATCAAATAGAGTTATACAGTGTGGAAACCACTTATGGAATAAAATTCTTTATGTCATTATTTGAAAAAATTACAAAAAATGCCGAGACACGTCAACTTTTGAATTGAGTTGTGCGTTATGTAAACATAAATTTAAATGTACAGGGTGATTCACGCAAGTATGCCATAGTCGGTGTTGTTTTTTTTAATGAAACGCCCTGTATATTTGCATATTTTTGAAATCCTCTTAATGAACCGGTTCCAACAAACTGAATAATGTATGGTCTATTATGAATTATACAGGGTGAAATTTTTATTTTTACAGTTATTAAACACATAGGTACCTACATAAAGTACCTGATGTATTTGATTTTAATACATTGATATAAATGCTCAAAATGTTCTCCACCTAGTTGTTGGCAATAGCACAGTCTCCTATAGAACTCTAAATAAGTTCTTACCATTAAAGCATAATGGGGTGTTGCCCCGTCTTGCTGGAACCAAACATTTTCATTCGGTAAGCTAGGATCTATTGCGTTGGGATATAAGTTTGCCAACGCAGGAATAACTTCATTTCTAAGCATATTCAAATATTCTTCAGCTGTCAAATTTCCATCTATGAATATAGGACCAATAATATGGTCGCCTATGAATCCTATGATACCGGCCCAAACGTTCACCTTTTGAGGGTACTGAGTATGTGTCTCACGCATCCAATCAGGATTCTCAGCCAACCAATATCTACAGTTCTGTCGGTTTACCTCTCCATCCAATGTGAATGTTGATTCGTCAGAAAAAAGAATGATACAATTTCTGTTCTGCTTATTCATCAATCTTTCGCAGAAATCCATTCTACGATCTGGATCGTCTTCTGTTTACTCCTGTACAAAAGTTAATTTGTAGTGATGAAGTTTTTTGTTATGAAGACATCTTAGAACAGTTGTATGAATAACATTATTTTCACGGGCAATTTGACGTGTACTTGAAGTTGGATTCTTTTCGACACTTAACAAAATATCCACTTTCACATCATCTTCAACGAAGTGTGATTTTCTTTTCAATGGTTTGACATGTCCAAGTTCTCTGAATTGTGCATGAATTTCAGACACAGTACTTTGTGAAGTATGAGGCAATTCGGGATACCTGTGATTAAATAAGTTTGCCACTTCAACTTGACTTCTGCATTTATCCCCGTACCCGATCATCATTAAAATCTCAATTCGGTGAGTCTCAGTTAAATATTTCATTGTTATGTCGACAAGGAAAGAGTGTTTGACAAAAATTTTACTTTCTCAGTATAAACTGTCAACACATCAACAACTGACAGAATAGAAAACAATCCACATTATTTACCGATTTAAAACAATCCACATTATTTACCGATTTTGTCTAATTATTGGCGTTTTTAGGCATTTTTTAGGTGTTAATGATAGAATTTATGGGCGTAGCAGGTTTTGTTCTATATACAAATACGTCTAATAATTAGTTAGTTTAGATTTTTGATAAATCCATATTTAGCTAATTCAAAAAAGTACCAATATTTCAAGTGTAATAAATTATTAATTTTAAAATTTCACCCTGTATAATTCATAATTGACCATACATTATTTAGTTTGTTGAAATCGGTTCATTAAGAGGATTTCAAAAATATGCAAATATACAGGGTGTTTCATTAAAAAAAACAACACTGACTATGGCATACTTGCGTGAATCACCCTGTACATTCAAATTTATGCTTACATAACGCACAACTCAATTTGAAAGCTGACGTGTCTCGGCATTTTTCATAATTTCCTAAAATAATGACATAAAGAATTTTATTCCATAAGTGGTTTCCACACTGTATATCTTAATTCATTCCTATCCAAGTCCAACTTGTACAACTGCCAGCTTCCAAAACAAAGATCAAGTAGCAGTAAGATTGGCCAACATTTGGTTGAAAATGATGTAATTGGATGAGATTAGACTAGAATTGGAGTGGCTCTCTGTCCTTCTCCACTGTGACATTTGCAGATCTATTGTAGTCCTCCCTACATTTAGACTTTTTTCTGCTTTATTCTTTGTATTAGACCTATTATACCGCCTCCCTTGCGTGGCCCTCTGTCCACGGTTTTTTTCCTCCAAATAGGTGAAACCGCACCCTTGCTAACCTTTCGCACTCACCTAGTATGTGCTCGGCGGGCTCGTCTTCTTTGTGGCAAAACCTACATAGGTTGTCATCTGCTAGGCTCATTGTGTGCCTATGCTTTTTCCAACTAGCACAACTGCCAGTTTCCAATACGAAGATTTTAACAAGTATCGGTAAGATTGGCCATAAATGGGTTGAAAATGTTTAGATTGCTCCAATACCACTTTCTCTTCCCTAATGACTTATCAAACTCCCCTCCGATTGTCGATATTCACTGGAGCGACGTTCTGTTATCTCAAAAATACTCCCTCGGCTCAACTTATTATCTTGAAAGTAACGTCAAAAATAAACAAAAGATCTTATTGGATTTTCCAACGATATAACCCATTAATGTTTCAACAATCCAAGCTCGGATTAATTTCCTGAAGATTTTGTGTGTTTTCTTGTTCACAAGATATGATAATTATTTGAAATTTGTTATGTATCGATTGGCATACCGATGACCCGAGAGGAACAAAAAGTTGTTGAGAACGGGGTTGGTTCAAATTAGAAATTCATGAGAGTCAGCGGATAAAGTTGGATGCTGAATGTTAATAATCGACTTCCATATTTATCCAAAGGGAGGGTCATTAATTTGAAATCGAGTGAAGATTGAAAGTATCTGAAGAAATGGATGGAACTAAATTTGGGGTAATGATGTGGAAATTTATATTTAATATAGTTGTATCTTGTTCTAAATATAAAATAAGAAGTTTAACATCTAGAGTACACCATGTATATTTTGAAAAAATACCCTATCATCTCTATCAATAGGAAAGTGTGTCCATTTCAATATCGATCATTACTATCTTGTAGAGCCTCAGCAGGGGCCAGATGAGGTCAGTGACGGGTTTACTCACCGGTCACCACTATACCCTGAGGAATCACATGCATACAATCGGTATATATAGAGAGGAACCTATCTGTTGGTTGTGCATGAAAGAGGAGGAAACATCCTCTCAAATTATCTTTGACTGTGAAGCATTATCTCATTGGAGATATGGTCTCCTAGAACTAGAGTATCCAGGAGAGGATTTCTCCAAGAAGGATCTAGAGAAAAGACTGATAAGTGCTACTGGTCTCATCATATAAACGGCACAAAAAGCACAAAGGCTGAGGTGCCAAGGACTCTAAGTCTCTGACCGGTAGTGTCTAATCAATCAATCTTGTCGGTATTCAAGCACACAATGGAGCTTTTTTATAATCAGTTTTGAAGTGTTATGGGAATTTATTTATTTATTGTTTCAGTGTACTCTGATTTACAGTTTCCCAATAACAAATTAGAGATAAATAACATCAATTATATAAACGACGAAATAAAACAATTTAATTTGTTTAAATCTACATTATATTTTTTGAACATATGCTCAAGTTGAAGTTGTGACGCGTTTGAGAAAGCTTGAGAAAGGGTTAGCGTGACGCGTCATAACTATAAGTTGAACATAGGTTCGAATATAATGTAGATTCAAACAAATTAAATTATTTGACTTCATCGTTCAGTTATTATTAGTTATTAAGTGAAAGCCTCATCTATTCAATCAATTATATAAACCTCATCAAACATAATTAATAAATTGAAATACAACAAAGCAGGAGGGACAGACGAAATAATAAATGAGCTGATAAAATATGGAGGAGATGACCTAAGACATGAAATATTTAAAATCATGGAAAGAATATGGGAATCAGAAACAATGCCGAAAGAATGGTCTACGGGTATGATTATACCAATAATGAAGAAAGGAAATCGTAATACTTGTAGCAATTATAAATGAATTAGTCTACTCAACAGTGTATATAAAATACTAACAACGATAATAAATGAAAGACTAAAAAAGTCACGAATCAAAAATAGGGGAGTACCAAAAAGGTTTTCGGAAAGGAAAATCAACAGTAGATGCCATACATACTATAAATCAGGTAATTGAAAAATGTTATGAACACAATGTTGGAGTCCAAATGCTATTTATTGACTTCAAGCAAGCTTTCGACAGCCTGAAACGGAGGACAATCATAAAGGATATGGAACAATTAAATGTACCTCAAAAGATCATACGGTTGGTGAAAATGACGATGAAAGATTCTAGGGCAAGAGTAATGACAAGGGAAGGTCCATCGGAGGAATTTGAAATAAATGCTGGAGTAAGGCAAGGAGATGGGTTGTCAGCGGTATTATTTAACATAGCAGTGGATGGCATAATTAAGACTTGTAATATCAGTGGAAGCATAATTAATAAATCAAAACAAATAGTGGCATATGCTGATGATTTAACCATAATAGCTAGAGACCGAAAGAGTATTGAAGAAACATTGGAGAAAATTGTAAAGGAGGCGGGAAAAAGAGGACTAAGAATAAATCAGGAGAAAACAAAATATATGGAAATGAAAAGAAAGAAGGAAGTCTACCAACCAGAAACAGTAAAGTTAAATGAATTCAGTTTTGAAATTGTTAACACCTTTAAATATCTGGGAACAATCATTAGTAACAAAAACGACACAAAAATCGAGATAAGGCAAAGAATTCAAGCGGGGTATAGAGCATATAATAAATTTAAAAACATCATGCAAAGTAAGAGAATAAGCCGAACAACAAAATTAAGAGTCTACAGGACGGCGATAAAACCTGTGGTTACATATGCGGCAGAAACTATTAGATTGACAAATGAGGACGAAGAGCAACTAAGGATATATGAAAGAAGAATAATAAGAAAAATTTATGGACCAGTCAAACTAGGGTATAACGAGTACCGAAGACTTATGAATTATGAAATTAGAAATATATTAGAAAATGAGGACATAGTAAACACAATTAAATCAAAAAGGATTCGTTGGTATGGACATGTTAAAAAAATGGAGAAAGGACAGGAGGTGAGGAGAATTACAGAATGGAGACCGAATGAGGAAAGATTACCAGGAAGACCAAAAATTAGATGGGAAGATCAGGTTGTGAAAGATATAAAAATTTTAGGAGTACAAGGCGGGGAGAGACAGATGCTGGACAGAAAGAAGTGGAGAACAATTGTTGAAACTGCAAAAACCTCTAATAAATTGTAGATAAACAGCAAGGAAAACGTGGGCTGACCCCCCACAAGACACAGGGTCAACAGAGCTCAATTTGAGCGGCTACAACTCCAACCGGAGTGTATAGCCTTGTATATATATATATATATATATATATCGGTAAGATTGGCCATAAATGGGTTGAAAATGTTTAGATTGCTTGAATGACTCTCCAATACCACTTTCTCTTCCCTAATGACTTATCAAACTCCCCTCCGATTGTCGATATTCACTGGAGCGACGTTCTGTTATCTCAAAAATACTCCCTCGGCTCAACTTATTATCTTGAAAGTAACGTCAAAAATAAACAAAAGATCTTATTGGATTTTCCAACGATATAACCCATTAATGTTTCAACAATCCAAGCTCGGATTAATTTCCTGAAGATTTTGTGTAAAAGTTGTTGAGAACGGGGTTGGTTCAAATTAGAAATTCATGAGAGTCAGCGGATAACGTTGGATGCTGAATGTTAATAATCGACTACCATATTTATCCAAAGGGAGGGTCATTAATTTGAAATCAAGTGTAGATTGAAAGTATCTGAATAAATCGATGGTACTGAATTTGGGGTAATGATGTGGAAATTTATATTTGATATAGCTGTATTTTGTTCTAAATATAAAATAAGAAGATCAACATCTAGAGTACACCATGTATATTTTGAAAAAATACCCTATCATCTCTATCAATAGGAAAGTGTGTCCATTTCAATATCGATCATTACTATCTTGCAGAGCCTCAGCAGGGGCCAGATGAAGTCAGTGACAGGTTTACTCACCTGTCACCACTATACCCTGAGGAAGCACATGCATACTATCGGTATATATAGAGAGGAACCTATCTGTAGGTTGTGCATGAAAGAGGAGGAGAAAACATCCTCTAACATTAACTTTGACTGTGAAGCATTATCTCATTGGAGATATGGTCTCCTAGAACTAGAGTATCCAGGACAGGATTTCTCCAGGAAAAACCTAGTGAAAAGAAAAGCACAAAGGCTAAGGTGCCAAGGACTCTAAGCCTCTGACCGGTAGTGTCTAATCAATATCAATCAATCTTGTCGGTATTCAAGCACACCCTACAGCTTTTTTATAATCAGTTCTGAAATGGTATGGGAACTTATTTATTTATTGTTTCAGTGTACTCTGATTCACAGTTTCCCAATAACAAACTAAAGATAAATAAATCTACATTATATTTTTTGAACCTATGCTCAAGTTGAAGTTGTGACGCGTTTGAGAAAGCTTGAGAAAGGGTTAGCGTAACGCGTCATAACTATAAGTTGAACATAGGTTCGAATATAATGTAGATTCAAACAAATTAAATTGTTTGACTTCATCGTTCAGTTATTATTAGTTATTAAGTGGAAGCCTCATCTATTCAATCAATTATATAAACCTCATCAAACGAAACCCTTCACACAACCGCTCTCGAAGACACTTGTAGCATATTTACTGCAGAAATTTCTGCAATTCTCCAGGCATTCTGTACAGACTCACTCTCCTCAATCCAAAAAATTAGGAAAGCTAACTCAAAACACCCTCTAATACAAAAAATCCATGAAAGCTACGGGACACTATTCTCTCGAAACACCACGATCACAATAATTTGAACCCCATCACTGGGAATGAAACAGCTGACAACGCCGCTAAGCTAACTACAACTGAAACCCAGGAAACATTTTTACAAATCCATGACGACCTAAAGAGACTCTCCTCAGAAACTGAGTAGAAGTGAGGGGGCACAATAGATCTTTTAGGTTTCAGTGAATGTCACTCCAAAATACATACATACATACATATCGATTTGTTTGGCAGAGTTTCTGAAAACCAACCCAACAACGAATAATCTTCCACCAAGAAAATACAAGTTCCCACACAGCTCGAATAACAATTGAGTTTTCAAAGCCTGGAAACATCGAATTGCTAGATCATTTTCCTTACAGTCCTGGCCTAAATTCTAACGACCATTTGTATTTTCCAAAAATTAAGAATGATTTGCGTGGTCGAACATTTCAGTCCTCAGATGATGCAGTCAACGGATACAAAACCTCTATTTTGAATGTGCCAAAGAGCAAGAGTGCAATAACTACTTCCAAAATTGGTTACAAAGGATGCAAAAATCCATTTCTCTTCTACTTGCGAAAAATAGTCCTCAGAAAGTATTTACTGTCCTTTTTCCAGCTCCATATGAAAAATATAAAAGTCATCCTTCGTAATATTCACAAATATCCTTGAAAACTGAGTGATATCTAGTTAATGATTCAGTGGAGGATCACCCCTAAAAACATGCAGACATACATGTTTGTGTATTGGTGGAGTTACCTCCCATGTGAATTGATCAAATGTTTCAGATTTTGGTGGTTTTTGTCGTGACAGTCAACACTAACATTCTCTAATATATTGATGATAAAACCGTCTAATATCTTGTTATTGTTCGAGAAAAACCTATACCTATACATGAAATTTCTTTGGATATTCGGCTACAAATGTTCAATAAAAAGGTATACGTAAAGTATTAGAGTAAAATCGTTTCAATACCATGCAAATTTCGAGGCTATTTGAATAATCCGGAGTCAGCTAGCTGCTAAGGGGGAAAAGTAAAAACTCTACATCTGCTTCGAACCGAAATGTAAATTTTAAGATAATGGCTCGCTATCATGGAAACAACGTCATTAAAACATTTTTTTTGATAAAATAGATGGATGTTAGAGAACGGGTGATTTTAATAATTTCTGGACCTTTTAGAAGTAATTAAGAAGAGATAGATGAGGTACTGGATGACACAAGAGTATAATTAAAAAAATATATTGTGGAGATAAAAGAAAATGGGAGACTCAAGTTGTTTAAAAGAAGGCAAGAGTTCGGCAACAAGTAATTTTCTGATATTGATGATAAAATGATTATACCTACAAAGCCAGTCTAGTGGAGAAGCGAGATTAAAAGCAGGAGCAATTGATAATGTTTTCCCACTATTAAGTCAACACTTTCATTGTTTAGTGTGTATAATTCAAAAAGCGTATATAGCGTATACACCTAGCCTCGCATCTCATTCCTTTGGTGCTCAGTAAATATTGAGGCTTAAGATTTATAAATGTCTTCACCACCGTGGAGTATATACAACTCTCTTTCCGTTACTAGCTAAATTTGAGACAAGAATCAAAAATAAATGACATCATACATTATAGTCCAGGGCATTTAGAACATAATCACCCGAATAGTGGAAATTTTGGAGCACAACAGATATCGAGATGCGGTTGTCTGCATTGTGTTTAGAAAGGTCCCAGAAAAGACACATTTTTCCAGTCTTTTCTGGGACAGATATCGAGATGCGGTTGTCTGCATTGTGTTTAGAAAGGTCCCAGAAAAGACACATTTTTCCAGTCTTTTCTGGGATCTTCCCGAACACAATGCAGAAAACCGCATCTTGATATCTGTTGTGCTCCAAAATCTCCTCTATTTCTCCTAATTGGCCTGGTTTATTATTTCAATACTAACCAAAGGATCTTTGATGGGAAAACGGTATATATGAGCTCCTTATTGTTACTATTACAATTTAAACAGACAGCAATAATAGTATATTATTAAACGAGCAATTTATGATAGCCATAATTCACGATGGGTGACGTTTGCGTCACGAGCCGCAGGCGAGGGGCGCAAGTCACCCAAGTGAATTATGGCCATAAATTGCGAGTAGAATACTATACTTTGTCCACGACACTTAATGTATTTATTAATAAATAAAAGTCAGTAGCGATGTGGCATATTACTAACCTCAAAATGTTGTGGCATCTACTTCAAATAATTTGACATATATAGAGATGGGCGATACTGTAGGAAGTATCAACGTACCGTTATAAATATATTGTTTTAAAATACTTAATATTAGAAAATATCGTTATGAAAAGTATCAATACTAAAAATTACAATATTTTATAGATACGATATATGTCAGAAACAAATTTCCTGAACAAAATACACAGATTTAATAGTTTATTTCATATTGTACCCCCATCTCTAGTCGCGAATTATGAACCATAATTCACGACAGTTGATATATGGGTACCATATACCTTTAGTTAGGAGGTAAAATATTGACTCATTATTAGGTGGTCGTGGACAAAATACCATTATCCCTATATTTTATATTCACCAATATTGAGTGCAAAGAATTAACGAAACCAATTATACGACCACACCAAAAAATTTACAAAACGCAAGTTGAACATATGCGCAGTTGAAAAAAAAACAAATTAGAGCGGTATTGCGTTCACAACATTACCTTGAGTGTAAGTGTTATACTTATACACCATAGCGTTCACAAACGCACCACGAGAAGCGTTCACCCCGTCGTCTTATAGTTGAAATAATACCCTTCTTGGTGAGCGTCAGCGATTGTGACGTATATCCGGGTTTTCGGCATGTCGTTTATTTTATTTGCTATTTTGACATATGGCTAACCTTAAATTTGATAAATAAGATCATCAGGATTGTATTAAGCCAAATTCGAAAAGGCTATGCAATTAATAGTTACCAGCTTCTTTTTCTGACTGAAAATACTTGAGAACTTTCAAAATACTGATGTTTTTCCGTGTATTCATGCATATTTTTGTATTATTTATATAAATAAAACAATAAGATTAATATTCACTTCTCATAAATAATAATTGACCGTAAACAACAATGTACAGACCTGTCAAGAACTGTCAGTGTGACAGTAGAGAAAGTTGTGAGACTTATTGCCGCTACGAAAGTAACGCCTTCATAGTATTTTAAACTCTCGATTAATAGGTTGAGCTTGAGCGTAATCTAAACATCAACCAATCAAATTTTTGTAAGTCAAAGATTAGGGTTAACGTTTGTAATACATTTAAACGGTACATTATTGTGATATTTTGATTAGGATTAATCACAGACCTGCCTTTTTTCCATTTCTTCCTACGTAATGTGTTAGAAAGACATTAACAATCAATGACGCACACCAATAAGGGTATTATTTCAACCATACTGACAAGTACACTGTCTGTTTTCGCTCCATAGATTATGAACATGGATATCGATGATTCCAGTGGTGCGGCCTTTCTCGACCAATCCAATGTTTGGATGTGATGCATCTGAGTATCAATAATAGCTTTATTCTTGTTTTTGTTTCTGGACAGTTCGCAAACCAATGTAGAATTAAGCAGAATTAGTTGCATATTTTACTTAGTCCTAAGAACTATTTTCGAACCGTTTAAAATTGAACTAAGTTTGAAAAAACACGAACATCCCGCATGGTCTAAAGAACTGAACTAACCAAACTAAATTGACAATAGACGATAACTTATCATCACTGTATTGAGGAACAGTCTCTCTCACAAAGTTCTCGTTTTTAGTATTATCTTATAAGTCTTCTGGAATTATAACATCAAGAAGAATATCTTTTTCACTTGATGATGATGAACTATGTTCAAATATTTATCCATTTGGTGAATATTATTTTTGAAAAGTGAAAATCCAAAATAAACAACACACAATAAACACACCTCTACCTAGAGCCTCTGCGAAAATTCAAAATTGCTTCCACTCTCCTCCTTTGCAAATGATTTGAGCATGCGTAAGAATTATCCGAAAATCATCCTAGCTCGAGACTGGGGACTGGCTTAGACGGTTTTTGAACCGTCCAAGAACTGATCATAAATAAAACCGAACGCTAAACTGCGGGTGTCAGGACTATCCTGTTTAAACCCGAACTGCGCAAACTCCGAACAGTCTTAGAGCAGTAATCGCATGAACCCGAATAAAGCTATTAGCTATTAGGTGTCAAAGATAATAGTTTAATACTATTATAACAAATTTGAAAATCACAGAGCAGACTATTCACTAAGGAGCAACAACGACTTCCCTGGCAGTATGCCACGGAGAACATTCAATTACACTTACAAGTTGAATGGGGTTGGTATATTGCTTTACTTAAATGTGACAATTGTCACAGAACACTGTAACTTCATATAATATGAAACTTATACTAGGTTACCAATAAATAATAATAAGTAATGGATAATTAATAAAAATCTATACTATAACTGAAGATTGGAGATCTGAAGCAATTCCGTGCTGAAACCACATGTTTTGTTCGATATTGAGTGGGATGTCCTCGGGGTGATCATTTTGCAAAATCGCAAGACCAAGACATATTTTGCCCGTCATTAAAAGGGGAGGAACTGAGGAAATTTTGTCATAAGAAAGACCCTCATAATAATAACCTTCTCGATATTTTTTGCATGAGTTCACTAGATCACCCTGTATATATTCTCAATTAACAGAAACTTCTAATTCAAAATACCACAGCAACAATTAGAAAATCAATAATATTACAATAAGTATGATTTTCAAATACCTACCACATGAATATTTTAATCGTCGAAGCTGTGAGTCGGCTATTTTCCACCTAAGGTTGAAACCACTCCGTTATTATACCGACAAGCGATTTTCGGGTGGTCTGAACGTTCTCCGACGACCATTACCGCTACCAATGGCTTCTGTCGCATGCAAATATTTGAAGATTGTCCGACGGAACAAATACTCCAAGCTACATGATGGCGACCGATATGACACCGCGGAACTAACAACGACGATTTAAAAATCGTTACCAAAATATTGCGGGACACATTAGGGACAGCTGTTCCTATCGATCCCTTTTTAAAACGAATTATGTCATGGAAAAGGCGACTTCATCTTATTTATTGTTCAGCTAGATGTGGAGAATCGCAAAATTCGATTTAGTTTTTTTTTGTTCTTCGGTCACATAAGGTGGTTAAGTTGAGCTTAGTGTAAGTGTAGGGTCATAAAAAAAGTCAATAAAGGCAGATTTTCTTGTTTTTATTTTATAATGAATGTAAAAGTTTCTTAGAGCCGGTAGTATGTTTTGAAATAAAATATTAACTTTGATCCATGGTGGTGTATGTGGAGGAAACAGTGGTCTATATCAGCACCAACTGGATCCACCTAATAGAAATCCTCCCTTGGGGGCTATAGTTTAAAGAAATAATATATCCCATGAGTCAGTGATATACAGGGGAATTTCAAATGACACTCACAATGCTAGTCGCTAGAAATATTCGCCGGCTTGTAGCACCAGCGCCTTTGGAATCACATCAAGCTGATCAATGGCTGACAGCAGCTTTCTTGACGCTCGGCGTTCAGGAATTTCAAAGGTTATCGTACACAAAACTGCTCAATAATTTAAATGGATCAAATATATCTACTCATCGCATATAATCTCAAGAAGTGGAAGTGGAAGTGACAATACCAACGAATGCTGCCTTTCGACAGATTTATTAGTGCATGCGGACAGTGAGAATGGTATGTCTGAGGGTGCAATAAAATACAAATCCACAACTTAATGAAGCTCTTACTGCCAAGACTTCCACCACGGACAGACGACGTGTAACGTGAACACGAAATGCGTGAAGTGCGGAGAACCACACCGATCCAACGACTGCCCACGACCGAAGACCAAGCCCCGGCCACAGATCCTCGACAGGTGACAAAGCTATTAGCTCAGCTAATGGCTTTAAGTCGCTTGTAAGAGATCGGAAGGAAAAAAGACACACTCTATAAGGGTGTTTTCAGCCGAAATTGCTGTCTGAGGACGCACTTTGTAGAGGCAGCGCAAACACACACAACGGAAGACACAGACAAAACAAGAGGCCGCCGAAGAAAAAACCACCGAGGTTACACGGCCAAAGAGAAGACGGCTCGCCCCCAGCTGCTAGCCCTTTTAGCTAGGGATGAGCTGTACGCCGAAACGCGAACTATGATGATGAGACCCATCGGATAAGATAGGGGGAAGTGGTGGAAGTCCTACCCGGAGATGTACCTTGCTTAGAGAGGAACATCCTGGGTGGGACGGGCTCATCAAGGTTGTGTGTGTATAAAGCTCTTTTGAATATAACGCTCTATATTGCAATGTTTATTCAGACAAATGTCCAATTGTCGGCTCTAAGAAAGACGAAATGACAGAAGTCTAAGACAGTTAGTAGTTCAGGCTCTGAAAGTGACCTTTCGTGGATTATTCTACGATCCCAAATATTTCCCGTGCGATTTCTATAATTGGGTTTCTACATTTGTATTGAATTTTCTACATGACCTAAGCGGATGCATCCATAGAGATACTACAGATAAGGACAACAAGCCAGCTTAGAACCCGTCATCATGTAAGAGGTAGATTGAAAGAGTAGGCTTTCTCTAATAGTCTGCATGTTATATAAACACAGACAAAGACAGAAAAACCCCTAATTGTCTGTCTCTTTGTCACTGGTGCTCAGACAGACAGACTCAGAACACGTGTTTTCTAAAATAATTTTTAACAAAATTTTATAATGTTTAACATCTAGTTTCAACAAACCCTTAACAGGGGATCATTTTAAGTTCAATGTTATTTTAATTTATGACGTCAATGTGTTGTCAAAGTTTCTTGTACAAATTACCTGACGAGTAAGTAAAATTTTTTTATATACTTCTTTTATACTTTCCAACTTTTTTACTTACTTGTAGGTAAGCACTGAAGATGGCTTAACAGCCGAAAGCGCTCTGCGATTTAATAAATTATATTTACACAGAATACAAATATGTTTTCTTGAATTACCATTTACACAGCGCCCCATGGCTTGTGTAATGATATACAAATTTCACACAGTATGAACTAAGAGTCATCATTATAGCTAACAATTTGAGCGTTTTTTGGCGTAAAATCCATCTTGTGATTTGCACCCTTGGTGATTTTGAGCCAGTCATGTTTTTTGGAATGAAATTTTATGTTTCATTCCATTGCGGATGAGAAAGATCATAGATCAAGATAAAATCATTTGAATAAAAATACCATTAGTTTGAAATTCGCGCTCAACCAAAAATGACTGGTGAAATAAAGAGGACGTTCATAATCTATGGAGTGAAAACAGAGAGTGTACTTATCAGTTAGACGACAAGGTAAACGCTTCTCGTGGTGCGTTTATGCACGCTGTGGTGTATAAGTATAACACTTCCACACAAGGTGTTGTGCAATACCGTTTTAATTTGTTTTTCCTTCAATTGCGCATGTGTTCAAAGTAAAACATAACCCAAGTTTTGTAGAAATTTTGGATGTGATCGTATAATTGGTTTTGTTGATTCGCTGCACTAAATATTGGTGATTATAAACTGTAGGAATAATGGTATTCCATTGCTGTGTTTTCAAATTGTAATAGTAACAATATAGAAGTTCATATGCACCGCTTTACCATTAAAGATCCTTTGGTAGGTAATATTTCAGTATTAAAATAGTGTATAATAAAGAGTTATTGGAAACACGAATTTACTGCCTTGTAGTAATTGTGATGACCTAAAATGAATAGTGCTCGACTTTAAAACAGACTCAAAATTTGGAGTTATTGAAACATGAAACTCCATAATGACATCATATCAAGGTTGGCTTCACAGATGACACAGATCACCTACACATTGTGACATATAAATATGAAACATGAAATAAAGTCGGGATAGTAGTCCAGTTAATGAAGGAGGAAAAAAAGGCAAAGTTAACATTAATGACGCCCTGTTTTCATCTTCCGGTTGGAAGTTGCATTTGGTTCATCATTAAACATGAGACAAAGTTCTGCATGAAAACGGGTGCAAGGGCGAAGAAAATGGCCCCAAAAGACCAGGCAAATAGGTTTTCAGCCAATATCTCCTAAAATATGGCAGTTAGAGATTTTCGGTTCAGATAAAAATTTAAGTTCAGGTCATTTTCAACAAAAATGGTCCTCATTATTTTTTTCGCAACATTAATATTTTCTGCAAAAAAATCAGGTTTAGATACCGGAAATTCTGAGACTTGTGAAATATGCAAGTTTTGTACAAAATTTGAGCTGGGGGGTGTTGTAAATCCATTATTTTCAATGTTTTGGATTGTGGAAATCAATTGTAGATGGCGCCATCACATTTTACATATTGGGAAAATGCTCTGTGCCATAAATGAGAAACCCTGTAACCAGACACTTTTGATGGATATTTATGTTTCCGAGGGTCTTGTTTTCCTCTCAGATGAGGCCTCAAGATATACTTATTAGGAAAACGGGCTATAAGATTAATTCTAGCGGAATGGACCTCACCAGTGGACCTGAATCTACCAACAATCAGCTTTGCACATGTGGCAAAAAACTGAAGTTCATTAGGCTTTTGGTAAGGGAAACTGAAAATGCCTCAAGAGTGGAGAATATTTACCCATAATACTCAGCAACAATATCTTGCAGATTCTCCGCAAATTTTTGCAAATTTTTTTGCAGCCAGACTGATTGAGGTTTTTATAATAACGAGTTATAAACGTTCTCCATGTTTCATTTATTATAGAAAAATATATTTTTTATTTATTTATTTATCAACGGGAGAACCCAATATAATGATACAAGAATAATACATTATAGACTAAAATATTACATAGAAACTTTTGAACGAAAGTACAAGAAATTCGCGGGTTAATTGTCCGTGAATTTATGAAAAAAGTATATAAAAATACATTGCAATTATGACATAAGTCTGTTCGTCACCAGTCATCATCTGATTCTTGGTCAAGAACTTCTTCTGGGTCTAGAGCTCCCTCTAGCTCTACCCCGTCAACAACCTCTTCTGAGTCTACAGTTTCCTCTAATTCTACCTCTTGGGATAACATATTATCGCTGTCTTTATAATTCGAACACTGGCGTCACTCACACGAACCACAAATAGATGAGCAGACGACACGAGCGCCACGTAGAGCACACGCGCGGCGAACGACGGGGGAACGAAAGTAATAAATTATAGCGTATACATTTAGATATACTGGTTTTTCCCCGGGGTATCAAAGGTATGACTTATATACATCGATGGAAAGGTGGGAATTCCCCCACACATCTCTAACTGCCACATTTTAGGAGATATTGACTGAAAACCTATTTTTCTGGTCTTTTGGGGCCATTTTCTCTGCCCTCGCACGCGTTTTCATGTAGAACTTTGTCTCATGTTTAATGAGGTACCAAATGCAACTTCCAACCGGAAAATGAAAATAGGGCGTAATTATTGTTAACTTTTTTCCTTTATTTACTGGAATATAGTGCACTGCAGTAATCGCGCACAAATAAGGACAAGCACTAACCTTAATAATGTTTCCCCTATTCAAAACATCAAATGCGCATGCGTATATGTCACTATGAGAACAGCACTATTACTGCTTGACCTTATAAAAGTTCCAATAACTCTCTAATGTCAATTATTTTCAATTCTTGTCCTAAATTTGACTAGTATTGGAAAAACTTGTATATACACCACGGTGGTGAAGACATTTATAAGCCTCGCACCTTATTCCGCTCGGTCAATAATAATAGTCTTCACTAACTTCGTGTATAATATACCTACTATTGTTATTTCCTAATAACCCACTTTACCCTATTTTCATTTTTTCTCCTTTGTTAGCATCAGTGATACACTCTATTAGAACAATTTAAAGTTAAGTTGTTCATATTATCATTTGGAACAGGAGTCGCGGTTTGTGGAGCGTCACCTTCACAACGAATTGCTTACAAGCTTTGCGAGTTCGCAAGAATAACGAATAAAAGAAGTTGGGGTGAGGTTTTCTTCTATCTAAAATGATGAAAGCTATTTATTCACGTTTCGAAGAATGAACATATGGCGAACGGTTAGAAAGAAAATAAAGTAATTCTAATTATTCTTTTTTACGAGTTTAAGAAGTTTTTGAAAAACACCGAGTTTTTGGCAGCTTTGTTGATAATGAGGAGGGATAATTTGGAGCTTTTTATCAATAATTGTGGTTAACGAAGTTTTTAAACCAAATTAGTTCCCAAATATTAAAAAGGGGGCATCATTTTTGTCAATTTATTATCATTTTTCAGCCAGCTTTCCACTAATCTCCTGTTCTAACAAGCATTTTTAAATACCTATTTCCAAAGTTTTTCGATTATTTTATTTTCAATTCTATACTGCAATGATAAATTTATCAGGACCAATATATAGTTTGGCAAGTTCATCTTAAGCTACGCGTCATCGGTAAGAGGCGAGGAAAAACATGACGCATATCTGTCAAACGTACAAATGGCGTACCTTACCAAGTAAAACTGAAAATACAAAGGTCACTGACCTTACCAACGCCACTCGATAAATCAATATCAGTCTATTGACGAAGTAAGAAGGAAGAACACACGCACGCGCTTGCTAATAAGAAGTCAGCTGGTCGATAAAAATCACCAATTATGTAATTCGGAGGGTGTGGTCATTATGGTTTTCGTACAACGCTGCCAGAGCTTGAAGAAGCCCATACCAAATTTGGAAAAGTGTTCATCTTTCAATATTCATAAACTGAAAAAATAATGTTAATAGAAAAAATCCAAGGAAACAAGCACAGTATAAAATTAACTGTTATGTTAGACATATATTAGATATAGTTGATAGTTGTTAAACAGTTTACAAGTTTGTTATTCGTAACTTGACATGGTGGCAGCGGTTTAACAAAAGCCCAGGTTTCGAAAGAACCATCTCTGATAAAAAAGCATCAAAATGAGTGATTTAGATGATATTCCAACCATTAACGTTAGTAATCATAACATCCCCATTCAGGTGCCCTCACCAGACAAATTTAATTTTAATTCGCCCCAATCATAGCCCCATGTGCGTAAGCGCTTTGAGAGGTTCATATCGGTCTCAGGACAAGATAAGAAGTCAGATGAAGAAAAAATTAATATCTTAATCTATGTAATGGAAGAACAATCAGAAGAAATAATGGTGCAATTCCGAAATTCTCCAAATACATATAAGGAAATCCTTGACAGCTTTGAAGCACACTTTATTTCTCGTAGAAATACTATATTCGAAGAATTCAAATTCAACTCACTAACACAACAGCCTGGGGAGTCCATCGAATCCTTCATTACTAGCCTGGACATCCTAGATGAACATAGTAATTATGGTCAATTAAAAGATGAACTCATAAGAGACAGAATTGTAGTTGGGATGTCAGATAAAAAAAACAGCGAAAGACTTCAACTTCAAGCTCAGTTAACGTTGGCAGACTGTGTCCTCGCAGTTGAACAAGCAGAAATGTAACTTAACATTAACGTTTAATCATATTGTTAATAATAAAAAGTCCCTTTTCTAATTATTATCACTACATAGTTGGCACTTCAGCTTTTTCATAGTTTAACGTGGCAATGTCGAATGTTTTCAGATATACTTGCCAAATTATAGTTATAGTCAAAAGCGCTTTTATCGTGTGGGTTCAAAGGTCACTAACCATATGTATCAAATTAGAAGACACAGGGGTTACGAAAATGTGAGATTTCAAATATACACGGAGAATATAATGATGGTTGATGTTTCTTGCACTCTGGCTGACGAATTTCCACTTTTCATTCATTCTCGAAATAATCTAATCATTTTCATGCGTAAGGGTGCAAATTACCGGAAAATTGCTTCTCATCATTCATATTGTCACTTTGTATTGTCAAAGTCACAAAAAGACATTTAAATAAAAACTACGCTGGTGAAAGACTTTAAAGAATCGCGGAAAATTAAATACATATTATCCATTTTTCTACCGTCGAAATTGCATAAGTCGGTCTTATTCATCTTAAGGCGGCGCCAGACATGCGGCATTCGGCGAATACCGAGCGACTGCTCGCCAAGTAGCGAGTGTGTGGACGGGTTGATCGCTACTTGCCGATGACCAATTTTAGTATTTGTGCAGTGCTCGCGTAGTTCCCGTTGTGTGTCGGTCTTTCGAAGCAAAATCAAAGGAAACGAATATTTGCCGAATAACGCTCTGAATCCGCATCCAACGAATGGCTAATATCTGGTTTAGGTGCTTGTCATTTGGCGCACACCTTGCCGAGTAACTCAACTACTTGCTACTTGGCGAGCAGTCGCTCGGTATTCGCCGCCTTTACGGATTTTATTTGGAAGTTATGATTAAACGCAATAAAAGAAAACAAAAACGGTGAGTATGTCTTTGTTGAATCGTATGACCCTCATGATAAGACTGCATTTGACTATTTTCTCTCATTAAACAATGATATCGATGAGGATTAAGTTTGCGTGGTTCAAACTTATTGAATATACCTCTACTTATTCGTGAAATCTGATACCAACTCAATTACAAAGTTCTAATCATCAGCTTATTCGTGCAAACATTTTGAATACATTTTCTCGATATTTAATCGATAATATCATATATTAAGCCGACGATAAATACCAAGTCTTGAACGTAAATCAAATATCATATAATATATGACAAGCCTATTAACATTGAAGTATATTAAGCGAAAAACAAACGGGATTAAATCCATATTTACGACGTGGGAGGAAGTGTTTCGACTTTGTAGAGGGTTAAGTAGGGCTTTTCCAATTAATATGTCTCCCTCACCACCGAAACTTGCAGACTGATATCCGATTAGGTTAAGGTTTTTTTTGGTATCCAGACGAGACACTTTGTGGCCGGCCACCAAAATCAAGATTCAAGACACAACAATTTTTTCCAAATATCCATTGATCATTGGAAACGCGTGTTCCGTTTGAACGTACTAATTGAAGTTCATGTATTGTGGTCCGTACACAGACACAGTGTCTAGACACTACAGGGGGGAAGACACTTCGATTCAGTGGCCGGACACGTATTCCTCATCTGTGTCTCCTGTGAATGCGTCTATTTATATTAACGTATTTTTAGCCGCGCGATTCTTTCCAGACACTAGAATCCGGCCACAAAGTGTCTTGTCTGGAAGCGCTCTAAAAGAAATGAGAGTTATTTCACTGATAATAATAATAATAATAATGCTTTGTTCATCCTTTTTTATTACAAAAATGATATGGGATATGTCAGTTCATATAGTACAGTACACAAAAACATGGTATAGTTGGAATGTTGGATAAAAACCCTAAAATTACATATTCAAAAAACATTCACTGATGACATTTTTTTTTACTTTTTGCTTGAAAAAATTGGAATTACTTTCTTCCCTTAAATAGGTATTATAACAAGTATACACTTGCTTAGCCCTTGCTGTTAATGTGCCCTGAGTGGATATACCATCAACTCAGGACTTGCTGACGAATGTCGAGAACGACTTGCTGATCTTGCAAGTCGGAGCGCAGTGCGGCTAGAATGGATTCCGGCCCACTCTGGTTTTTAAGGCAACGAAATGGCGGATGCATTGGCTGCGGAAGGGGCGGCAGCTCCTTTCTGCGGCCCGGGCCCGACCCTCGGCCTAACAAAACAAACAATACGCAAGGAGACGGGGAAGTAGCTGAGAAACCAGCACCTCGCTCATTGAAATGCTCTGCAGGGTCCTAGACAATCCAAACTTATACTGAAGGGATGGACTGATGGACAAGCTGGGGCAGCTATTGAACTACCATGGAGTAGGTTGAGGAAGATAGCAGGACTCCTAACAGGGCACTGATGTATGAGGAAGCACCTCTACAATCTAGGAGTAGAGGAAAGTTCCCTATGTAGGGGTTGCGGCATGACTGATGAAACGTCAGTCCATGTTCTTTTAGAGTGTCCACACTGGGCTGTATTACGCAGGCGAATCTTCGGAGTCCCTGTCATGGCTCCTGGAGACACAACCAGTCATCCACTGAAAAAGGTTGTGGGCTTTATTGAAGGGCTCGGCTTCATGGATGTCTAGGTAGCAGGAATGGCACAATTGGCCCGCCAGTTGCCTCAGTGCCGGAACCATGACTTTAGTTTGGCTAGGTCAAGGCTCGTCTGCACATTCTGTAGTAGTAGTAGTGGGCTCGGAAGTAACATATTTAGAAATTCACGGACATTGTGACAGGTATATAAAATGGCAGTCTTGTGCAGATCGATGTATGTATTTCTGTAAAGACCTAGTTTAGTGAGGCTGTCTTGTAGAGTTTTGGGAATTAGTCCCGTAGATGAAACGATGATCGGTATCACCTTTATTTTCTTTGCATGCCACATCTGTCCTATCTCTATTGCAAGATCGGTGTATTTTGCAATTTTCTCGTTGTTTTTGTCTAGAATATTGTTGTTATTGGTTACAGCAACGCCACCAGTAGAATCGAGTTAGCTTTTGTATCCACAACTACAATATCAGACAATATCAGATGGTTATGGGTATTTTCGAAAATTCAACAATTCCACTTCAGAATAATATTCTAATTCTATGAAAAAACTGATGCACCTAGTTGATATCACATGTTTGAAATTTTCACTGCTATTCTGGTTGAAAAAAAATTGTTTTATTTTTAAGTAACTTTTCTTCACCACAACTATAACTTTTTCAAAGTTAATGAACTTTCTAAACAGCTTTTCTGCTATTTAAAAAAAATTGGATGAACGATTTGAATTGAAGCACATTATTTTCAGTTTTCTCAATATTTGCCTTGGAATTACATGCAAACGCTGGTAATTGATACACATTAAAATTATCCGCATTTGCCACAGACAGAGAAAGAGTAAAATAAGTTTTCAAGAGAAAATGGCAAATCGGCACAATTCCTATCGTATTTTTCATACGGGCTTCATTCCGATAAAAAAACCGTTGCAAATTAGCACACATACGGGTTAGATTCGTTCAAACAGGCGTTCATAATATGATAACGATGGGTGTGTATCTTTGTGATGCTTTATTGAATATACAAAGAGTCCAAAATAATTTTTTATCTATGTACCCTGGAAAAATTTCAATTTAAAAACTGGTAAATCTTTTCATGTTCACCTCTTACGACCCTCTAATTCCCCAAAATCTTGTACTCAATGAGGAACTTCGTATCCGAGAACCGATATGCAAAATATTCGCTGAGGGTTACAAATCCAGTGCTGAAGTTGGTAGTGCTGTTTATGTCCAAAACCTACAGTAGTTATTAAATCTAAAATGTCCAATAAATAAGTAACCATCCACAAAGCCTTGGAATTGTTTATAAACAGTAACTTTGTAATTGAACAGTATTATGATTTTAACTTATTGACAATCAATTTTAATGGCAGACCTCAGAAACATAAATACAGTAATAGCATAACCATAGTATATAAACAAAAGAATAGTAGTTTCATTCCCCGTCGGCTCTTTCATGTAGCGCTGCTAAAGACTTGCCGAAAAACGATCGTAAGAGCACACGTCGTGTGCCGTATATACAGGGGTCGCGCTAATTACTATCTTCATATCTTGTTGATTTATGTATGGAGTGTTTAGTACGGGGGCTGATAAAAATGTACGTTAGGATAGAAAACCTATTCCAAAAAACGATGTGGCTTCGCTATGTATTTAATTGTATTTAAATATGATTAATCAACTAGAATTTCCAGAATTTTGGTAATAGCTTTTACTACATTATATATAAAATAATTCTCTAAAAATGTACAAATATAATATATTTTATAATATGAAAATGGAAAACATTCATTAAGAATTATACAAGATTTTACATACTTTAGAATTGGTTTTGTATAAAAACAAAACAAAAATTGGGAAATTGAAAAATTGAATGGGCAGGTCTTACAAACCACGGTAACAACTCTACTGCAATATACATCCCATACTTCCGTCTACTCCTTTGGCTGAACGAAGCTCTCCTAAAAAGATTGCTTTTCCGTGAAATATAATTTCTCTCTTTCACTAAGCTCACGGAAGCTCATCATAAGTCATATTTTATGGGAATTCCTCAAACGCACCAAAAGAAAAGTATAATAGTTCAATATTTTCCATACATGTATAAACACAGCATTGATGATTTAGATTCGGTTCCTTCTGTTCATCCTTATCCGTTGTCCTTTTTGTATGGTCCGCTGGCCAAAAGAAATTGGACAACGTTAGTCTAAATGAACAAAGTCGCAATGACAGGCACCTTAACGTGAAGAGAGTGTCCCTGTTTATCCTATTTTTTCATTTTTCCTCAATTCTTTCCAGAATTTTGGTAATTGAGGGATGGGTGCATGAAAGATAAGGTGGCTTTCATCTCACATCGGAATTTATAGCAACAAAACTGCGGACCGCCACGCGAAAGAAGCTGTCACTAGTAACAACCCACAACATAACCGATCTCAAGATCCACTTCAAAAACGTTATGCAAGAATCTTTGCGACATCTATGGCGTGAGAGCATGACAGCACTTTATGATATCCATCCATCTACTTCTCCTCTCTCCCTCAACTTTTCAACCCGGGGAGGCTACTATAATCAGGAGAATTCGAATCAGCCCTACCAAACTCACACGCGGAAATCTGATGTCTTCAGGAAATCGTCCCGTTTGCCATTGCTGTAGTGATATAGTGACCGTTAAGCACATATTGACTGACTGCAACCAATTTTCTGCTAAAAATCAACAATTTGACTTAGGACTTAACCTCAAGAAAATGCTACACTGCCCCACTGAGATCAAGAGAGTCTTAGAAAGCTACTCATCTCCACCATAAAATCTAATGGTAAATTGTATGTAATTATTTGTAACTATTTTTTCCTGTGCCAATGACCAGTACTGTCGAGGCACGTTAAGCTAAAATAAAAAAAAAAAAAATATAATATAATGATAAACTTTCATGACTGAATGGGTACGGCCCCAAAGGCTTCTCATGTTTAATGGAAAGTCTAGCAGATGGTAGTTGCAAGCGTTAAGAAAAATTGCAAAAAGTATCTGATGTAAAAGGACATAAATCGCATTTAGCGATGGACGAGGAGAGAATAAGAATAATGGCCGAAAGTTTTTTTCTTTTCCTCTACTAGGGTTTCCAGTTAGATGACAAATCTAAAACAATAAACTTCCAATTGATATTTACGTTTATACCGACTCGGATACACCACCTAGAAACATTTTTCTTCCGATGTGTGTATTAGTAAACTTCCCACTTTCCTTCACTCGTCCCCGATTTTTATTAACCCCGGGAAAGCTTTTATACGCCATATTACTTCGGAAAGTAAAGTTTCCCGAAAGTTTTTACCTTTAAATCGAACATCGATTATGAATATAAAAAGGATGCCAGTCATTGAAGAAAAAAAACAATTCGTCGGCTACGGAAAAACTTCGGTTATTATATGTAAATTATCTTCCAGCATTTCAAATTGATTGAACAATGATTATAAATAGTAATTCATCATTTTTTTCAATAAGCGCGAAGAGAAAAAACAAAGGATTTATAGTGAAATTTTCTCGAATATACTGAACGTTTCGAGTTGGAATGAAACAATTCAATTTGTTTAAATATTCTTTATATTTGATCTTAGTTAATAAGTATATGTGGGACATTTGCAAATGTGCAAGGTAGACATCAGTGAAGGAGCTTTTGCAGACGATGTTATATTAATAGCAGAAAATGGAAAAGAGCTACAAGAAAACATAAATGTGTGGAATGCAGCAATGATGGACATGGGAATGAAAATAAACAAAAACAGAACATAAGTCATTGGAGACGACAAAGGAAATAAATATAAAAATAGATACAGACAAAATAAAGCAAGTTAAACATTTTCAATACCTTGGAACAATAGTAGACGAAAACGGAACACAGAAAGCAGATATTAATAATAGAATAGTTGAAACTAACAAACTATATTATGCCATGAATACCAAATTTATTAACAAATAAGAAATATTTAAACAAACGAAATTTAAAGTATTTAAAACAATATATTGACCAATACTTACATATGGATGTGAAACATGGATGTTAACAGGACAACAACAAAATAAAATACAGGCGACAGAGATGAAATATAACAAAAGAGAATTAAATGAAAAACATAGAGATAAGAACAGACCTGGGTATACAATCAATCTCAGAATTTATAGAAGAAAGACAACTACAATGATGGGGACATTTACAACGTATGGATGAACGAAGATCAGTGAAGAGAATATGAAGAGCAAGAATTGAAAAAAATAAAAAAAGCGGCATACCAAGAAAAACTTAATATTGGGTGATAGCTGGATTACAGGATGAAAAAGGAAAAAGCTGGATAAAAGCGAAGGACTTAGCTCGAAATAGGAAAGAATGGAACAAATTTGTGACGGAAGAGTAGCTGCAACACATCCTACACCACCAAGTGGTGAAAGGGCTTGAAGATTTTATATATATTTGAGCTAATGTTCAATTTAAGCTTGCGCCGTGTTTCGTTAACACAAGGTATAATGAATTTTCAATTTATACATTGCACAAATACGGAATTTTGGGAATATTAACAAAATTATTGAACAGTTTAACATGGAAAATCATTCACAACAATCATTCCTGATCTATCTTCTAGGTGAATAGGTTTAATAAATGATTAATATCTATTTGGTCATTGAAGATTACCTTAATATTTGGTTTTAATAATCTCGAAAGCTTCTGAAAGATTCAATTTAAGGAATTTAGGCTTTATATGTAGCAATGCGAACATGCCCAATGGCGGCCATGGAAGTGGTGGTGGAGAGTGTTGCAAAAAGAACAAGATACACTCCTCACAAATTATGGGAAAGTTTAACTTTCCAGGTTACGAAGTTAAACTACAAGAAGGGATGGAATCCAAATACCAGAATTGGAAATAATGCTCAAAAGTAATAAAAGGCACTGGAAGTGTATGGGACAGGAACCAAACACTCCGAAAGCTTGAGAAAAACCCCCGATATATTCCAAGCCAAAATACACGCCATAAGAAAGAGTACCCAGATCAATATTGATAAAGGTTATAGGAAGCAAAGGAGTATCATAGTGTTGGATAGTCAAACAGCCTGTTGTGGCTTTGTTTTAGGAAGTTTGCATTCTATGCCTTCTATGCAGTGGACTGTATTTCCATAGAAGACGGTTTTGACTTTAAACAGACAGAAACTTAAATGATATTTGCAAACGTCGAAAGTACGAATTGGAAATTTTTAGAAACAATTTTACTCTTTCCTTTGTAGTTTTCAAGGCACCATATACGCACTATGAACCTTAACCTTAATTTGTCGTTTTTGAATCACAATACTTCGTGAAATTCAACTTTATAGGCAGGAAATGAACTTCCATGGAATTTGATCCATTTGGTTTGAAAATTTTGGTCTTATACCGGGAAAGGAAACATAGAATCTTAACTGAGTGATCTTTCGAGTCGAATTTCAACTTGTGCTACTCCAACCTAGCACAACAAAGTTGGACAATACATTTCGCATGTAAAATGCGTTTGGCCACTCCTTCCTAAACTGCCAAAAATATTGTAGACGTCAGCCGGGCGCCAAAAAGATACTGCGAAATTGCGGTTTAAACGAATTTAAAATTATTTGGAGGCAGTGACGCGCCTCCCAACTCGATTAACTAGGTGAAAACAGTATAGTTACCATACTGAGTTTTCGAGGACACACTGGAATAAAAGGAAAAAATGAGATAGCAGATGAACTGTATCCTACCAATTGAAAGGACAAATCATTATTTTACAAATACCAGAGATAATGTTGTTGATGACACCCAATGAAACTCTCTCGATGCATCAACATACATATACATTTCCTACAACTTTCCTCCTTCTTCCCTGTTATTACATGAATCTCTGGTTAATGGAATGGACAATCAAATCAACCCCAAGTGATAACAAAGCCAATTTCATCTTTAATCCAAATACTGTGATTCCAAAAAAAAACATTCCAACTGAGAAGAAGATGTTACCTACCGGTAGCAATGGCTGACGTGTCGACTGCTCTGGTTTCCTCAAAACACAGTGTATCATCTTCTTTGGGTACAAGAGAAGATCACGATCTCTCTAAGCCTAGGGAAACATGCTACTGTCTTTCAGGCAGAGGTACTGGCGGTGCAATACTGTGCAGAAGAGTTGATAAGACAGGAGGTCGATAACCAAAGAATCGTCATCTAATCCGACAGCCAAGCAGCACTTAAGGCGGTACGCTCATATAAGATAACATCAAATCTGGTGTGGGAGTGTCGGAAGGCCTAGGTACTAGGCACTAGGTAGTCATAATAGAGTGGCAATGAAAAGGCTGACGAATTAGCCAAGCAGGGGGCAACGGAGGTTATGATAGGGCCAGAACCTTCCTGTGGAATTGCAAAATGCCTAAGTAAAGAGAGCATCCACAAATGGATGAACAACCAGGCGTTGCGCTGGTGGTATGAAACCCCAGGACAAAAACACGCAAAATTATTCCTTAAAAGCCCTTCAACAAAACTGTCACACGACCTACTAAGTCAAATTCGGGCAACGACGAGGATGATGGTGGGAATGCTGACCGGACATTGTAGGCTGAGGAAACATATGCACACGATTGGCCTTGCAGATGACAGCCTATGCAGGTTCTGCCAGAAAGAAGAAGAAACCGCGGAGCACATACTCTGTGAGTGCGCAGGCCTAGCAAGGGTGCGGTTTCACTTATTCGGAGAAGAAAAACCGAGGGCATAGAGCTACACAAAGGAGGCGGTAACCAGGCTATTAGGTCTAATATAAAGAATAAAGCTAGATATTGAGCTCTAAATATAGGGAGGACCACAATAGATCTGCAAAGGTCGCAGTGGGATAGGACAAAGAGTCACCTAATCTAATCTAATCTAATCATCTTCTTGAAGTAATTTGGAAAAAAATAATCACTAACAATATCTCTAATATTTCTTACAAATTTTTTGAACCTTATGGAATTGTCCCTGCTTAGGAGGACAGCGAAATTCTCCCCAACTCACTGTCTTAAGCCACGTTGACTTCCGTCACCAGAAACTTTTCAACAAATTGTTGACTCATTACCACTGATATGTGTAAAATTTCAGGCTAGTTTGGTATAATCGGCAATAGATTATACGCATCAGTTGAAAAATACTTTCAATAATATTAACGATGATCAGACATATCTATGAGGGAAAAAATATGAAGAATATCCATTGATACTCACTTTTGTGCGGACCAATACCAAATATTGTAGTTATTGGAACAATTGCTCAGACAACATCAATCTCGACTCACAAATGGGTTAAAAAATCCGGTAAAGGTATCATCCTACTTCAAATAACAAACACCGCAGAGCAGAGTATCAATTTGGATTCAATATAGTTCGCTTTTATTGTGTCTATGTCGACAGAACGGGAAAATATACTACAATTCTTCAAGCTAAGGGCAAACATCCCAACTCAGTTTAAAATGAACTGGATGTCATCTACATAGCTGCGAAAGAGATTTCTAGTTGAAACATTTTGGGAAAAATGTGTGCATCTATACAGAAAGCACAAAAAAGCATTACTAACCTTGAGAAGCTACAAATTATATCAGGATCAGTATTAGAATGGTTTCTTAAAAACAATGTAGTCACAGCAACAATATTTTTAACGATGTCCCGTCGGTAACTACGTTCTGCAACAGAGGCTATGACCCGACAAAGTTAACTGAACTAACATCTTCATAGAATGAGACTATTGCTTGGCTCGATCATTCATGTTCGATGAGCTTTCACTAACTCCAGCCATGCTTACAGAAGTTCCTCTTGGGGACGTTAAAATTATAAGCTAGTTGACTTACTGAGAGCGACTTCCAGGAGGATGCACAAAGGGCCTAATGAGGCTTTAGTGCTGTGGGTTTCCTCTACCCTTGCAAGTTATCAGATCAGAGGAAAAGGAGAGGAATAGTGAAGGATCCGAATAGGACACGACCTTCGCCGGGCCATCTAATCAATCAAACTTAATAATATGTTGAGTGATATAATATGGCAAATAGGAAGGCTGAAAAATGTCAGAACAGCTGATTAAAAATTCAAAAATGAACTTTTCTGTTTAAATAGAAGAATTAATGTAAACCCTTTCACATTGACACTGCTGCTTATAGTATCTGCCTTTTTTATGATTAAATAATCGATTTCCACACTCTTAACTATTGAAATTCTCCATCTGAAAATATCGATAAATGAACTGTGGATTTTCCTTAAAGCATCAAAAATTTAATACTCGCTGGACTATAAGATTATGGAATTAGTTGTCCCGCATGGCAATATTACCGACAATAACCTGACTGCGGGCGAGTTCGGATCGCTTATCGGTCTACATTTGCATGCATGAGTCCCTTCTCTACCATATACACAACCCCCCCGACAAAAGATGCAATGGAGGAGACCAAGATTGAGTTAAGATCAGTTTTAGACGTACCTACGACACGTTCAAAGGACTTTGTTATCGTTTCCTTTTGCATAAAATATGCCTCTAATGCAAAATTGCTTTTTGAATATGAATAAAGTGCGGGTAAATATACATTTTTATGGTACAGATCGATATGAGCTTTATTTAAGTAGAAATTTGAAAAAAATGGAATATTTCCCAATGTTCATTTGAAAAGATCACTAGAAATACAATTTTAAATTAACTTTGATAATGACCTTGAACGGTAAACTCGTCATTTCCTTAATCTTGTTCATCTTCCGAGTCGTCATTTAATAGTCCAGGCTACAGGGGTTTCTATCTCCGAAATCCATGGAGACGAATTGAAATTATAATAGAAGGTAGGGAGTACCACAAAAAAAAAATTGAAGAATGTGTCACGGGACACACGGTAAGAACTTTAGTTCCTTTTAAGAGATAATCAAATTTTTTGAATCAATAAATGAATACACATATATTAATACAAGAATTTATTTCACTCTGAATGAAACTTTATTAAACAATCCATATATAATCGATTATTTATAATCGATCAACAATTGATTATTATCAATTGATTAATATCGCTGATTTTTTATCGATCAACGATCGATTAAATAATCGATTATCAACAATAGATCAAATAGTCGATTATCTACAATCGATTATTAATCGATCATAACAATCGATTGATAATCGTTTATCATCAATCCTTCATCAACAATCGATTAATAACCGATTGCATATAATCGATGAATATTCGAATATTTCCAATCGACTAAAAGTCGATTGTTTCCATTCGATTAACAATCTATTATTATCAATTGATAAATAATCGATTATTTTTGATCGATCAACGATCGATCATTATCAATCAATCTATAATCGATTATTATTGATCGATTAACAATCGATTATCATTAAGTTGTAGTTATAGAGTAGTAGATGAATTATTTCGTTACCAAATTCTGTCCTCGTTTTTTTTCTTCAATCTATCGATTAATTTAAAATCTTTCCAGCCTTTTTATTAGTTTAAAATGGACGTGCGTGACTGTAAGGTATATTTCCTAATTGATTATCAACTATCGATTATTAAACTATTATATTATCAACCTTTGTGTAAAATTTAAACCCGAGACATCGATATATATATAGCGGCATTACAGTTTTCTCTAGCCTATGAATCGCTGCTTCGTAAACACATAACGCAGGCACATAACGCAGCAACGTAACGGTCAGATCTTTTGCGCCGCGACCCCTGGTCGCACCAACCCAACCTGAAAAACTAAAGTTTGAATAAAGTTCTAAAAAAGATCAATCTTGCAAAAACGCGGCGTCGGTAAGAGGCGAGGAAAAACATGGCGTATATCTGTCAAACGTACAAATGGCGTACGGTACCTATTTTACCAAGTAAAACTGAAATTACAAAGGTTACTGACAATAGAAACGCCACTGGATAAATCAATATCAGTCAATTGACGAACTGAGAGGGAAGAACATACGCACGCGCTTGCCAATAAGAAGTCAGCTGGTCGAAAAAGAATCACCAATTATGTAATCGGAGGGTGTGGTCATAATGGTTTTCGTACAACGTTGCCAGAGCTTTAAGAAGCCCATAACAAATTTGGAAAAGTGTTCTCTTTTAATATTCATGAATTGGAAAATAATGTTAATAGAATAAATCCAAGGAAACAAGCACATTATAAAATTAACGTTCAATCATATTTTTAATATGTTCACAAATGAAACTCGGGGTTCTAACAACACTTAACT
>CAJUYI010000203.1:141791-177337 GCA_910591695.1 Galerucella pusilla | reverse complement strand
TACCATTTTGCAAATATAAGGTTATGATCAATGATCTGATGAACCATTCGTCTGTCAGTCTCTACTGTCATAGACAAAAACTATCTAGGTACCATACATACTATTCTATATACTATACACTAATATTAGGAACATAACAGTTAATAATAAAAAGACCCATTTATAATTATTATCACTACATAATCAGTACTTCAACTTTTTCATAGTTAAGCGTGGCAATGTCGAATATTTTCGACTGCATTCCTTTCACGGTTTCAGATAAACTTGCCAAAGTATACTGAACATGTTCATGCAAGAAACAAAGAAATTGAGATTCAAATTAAGAAATAACATGGTTTTAACTTCTTAGTTTTAGTTTTAAATTAATCTCAGTTTTAATTTCTTCTTGCATGAATCCAGCATCGGTGGTTCAGTGGTAGAATGCTCGCCTGCCACGCGGGCAGCCCGGGCTCGATTCCAGAATCGCTGCTTCGTAAGCGAGAGAGAGAGAGGCTCAAGGCACATAACGCAACAACGTAACGTAACGTTACGGTCAGATCTTTCACGAATTACCACATGTCGCTTCGCTCCAACCTAACGTAAAGAACTAAAATTCTAAAAATTCACTCTATGCTGAAGTGTGGTTTTTCCCTAGAGGTGGATAGAGGAACACATATCAATAGTATATTATTGTGTATTATAGTGTACCATACACCAAGGTGGTGAAGACTATTATTATTGAACGAGCATCGAGCATCGAGGTTTATTAATGTTTACCGCGTCGTCTGACTGACAAGTACACTGTCAGTTCTCGATATATTATTATGAACGTACTCATTATGTCATCAGTCATTTTTGGTTTAGCGCGAATTTCAAATAAATGGAATTTCTATTCAAATAATTTCATCTTGATAACTAATTTCTAGCAGCAAAATTTTTAAAGACAATTTGCTGGTATACAAAATTATGCTGCACAATGTTTTGTTGAACTACTATCCCTGAATTCTCAAAATATTCGAACTTGTCCATTATTGACCTAGGTTGATAATGGGAAAAGTTATAAACCATTAAGAGAAATTCAACTTCTCAGTTGGTTAAGAGAAGCAATAATTGTCAACTCTACAGCTAGCAATGGAAAAATGATTATATAGAGTTGTTTTGAAAACTCAATTATCTATTTGTGATTGAAAATCGGGAAAAAAATACTTCTTAATCAGCTTCTCACAAGTAACTGAAATACTTTATTTCAAAAAACAATGAGAAGTAAAAATAAAACATTAAAAAACAAAGGAAGTTCTGTTGTAAACCCAATATTCAATACTTCAAAATAAGACATTGTAGAACTTTCTAGTATAAAAGCTAAGGAAGTTATGACGAAAATTCACCGTATTTAGGCTCCAACAATAGTATGATATCCAGAAGTTTGAACAATTTAAACTGCTTGATTTTGAAAAAATGGGCCTTTCCAGTAATTTTCCCCATTCGTTTGACTTCTATCCTAAAAAAGTTATCAAAAGTACCGAAAGCAGCACACGGTTTGAACGTGACGTCACTCCTCAGTCATTCGTGACGTCAAAGAGCCTATGACCTTGAAAACGACACAGCGTTATCCCCATAGGATTTGTAAAGTTTGCTTTCCTGGTTTTTTATTTTGACATCTCATGTAACCTCGAAATTGATATTGATATTCTCTTTCATTTTGGATTATTTGTTTTCGTTGAAACAGCAATATAAATTGCCCAAGAAAAATATTCATCCACGCCCCTCGAGATAAAGACGGAAATCATGGTTCGAAAAAGCTAAACCTGAAAAGAAGTTGACCAAAGCGAGGAACATTTGCTTCTTCGTTTGATAGGTTGGATATTTTGGCCTCGGTCGTAGACGTAGCATGGCCGTAGCAGCAATTGGTCAGCCATTCTGACAAATACTGCCGACATAACTCCAGACCTTATGACGTCACTTGCCCCAAGGTCAAACGCGTGTTCAAATTACCCTAATATTTGTTTTACTTTTTATTCAGCTTTGTGTCATGTATATTCGAAACAAAGGTGGACAAAGTGGAAAATTATCAGTAAGCTTTCAAATGAAATATTTGTTTTGAGATTCAAGCATCCACTGAAAAAGCCCATTATACTCAAAGTGGAAGAAGCATTTTTAAAATGTAAGAAATCTCATCTTTTCTTTCAAATTTATTGGAAAATATCAAAAATATTTAGAAATAACCTAAAAACATCATTTATTATTTTATTGAACATTTTCTTTCTTTCTATTTCTGTAGCTCAAAAATTAACCCAGATAATATGACTTTTGAAAATTAACATTAATCGTGACTGGTACCGTTTAAGAGCCCTATAAACGTTGCCCCTTTAAAATTGTAGAGCTAAAAAGATTCTCATCTGCAATAAGCTAGTAAGTCATGGAATGAGCTATTGAGCAACCTATTTGCTTCAAAATTAACCGAGATAAAGCCTAAAAACGATCCACATTTTATTTTATTTCGGATCATCTAGTTTTTGAAGTATATATACAGTGTGGAAACCACTTATGGAATAAAATTATTTGTCATTATTTTGGAAAATTATAAAAAATGCCGAGACACGTCAACTTTTGAATTGAGTTGTGCGTTATGTAAACATAAATGTAAATGTACAGAGTGATTCACGCAAGTATGCCATAGACGGTGTTTTTTTTTTTTTTTTAAATCCCCTTATATTTGCATATTTTTGAAATCCTCTTAAAGAACCGATTCCAACAAACTAAATAATGTATGGTCAATTGTGAATTATACAGGGTGGAATTTTTATTTATACAATTATTAAACACATACCTACATAAAATACCTGATGATGAATTTGATTTCAATACATTAAAATAAATGCTCAAAATGTTCTCCACCTAGTTTTTGGCAATAGCACAGTCTCCTATAGAACTCCTCCAACTTTGTTTAAAGTTTGAGGTTAAATATTCCGTATTTCTGAAGTTATCCTGTCTTTGAGGTCTACAAAGCTAGTTGGTTGTGTTGCATATAATTTGTTCTTGAGATAACTCCACAGAAAAAAATCAAACGGCGTAAGGTCTGGCGATCTAGCTGGCCACTCAATAGTACCTCTTCGTCCAATCCATTTATTGGGGAAGATTTAATCTAAATAAGTTCTTACCATTGAAGCATAATGGGGTGTTGCCCCATCTTGCTGGAACCAAACATTTTCATTCGGTAAGCTAGGATCTATTGCGTTGGGATATAAGTTTGTCAACGCAGAAATAACTCCATTTCTGAGCATATTCAAATATTTTTCAGCTGTCAAATTTACATCCATAAATATAGGACTAATAATATGGTCGCCTATGATACTGGCCCGAACGTTCACCTTTTGAGGGTACTGAGTATGTGTCTCACGCATCCAATTAGGATTCTCTGCTGACCAATATCTACAGTTCTGTCGGTTTACCTCTCCATTCAAAGTGAATGTTGATTCATCAGAAAAAAGAATGGTACCAAGAGCTATCTCATTTCTGTTCAGCTTATTCATCAATCTTTCGCAGAAATCCATTCTACGATCTGGATCGTCTTCTGTTAACTCCTGCACAAAAAATAATTTGAAGGAATGAAGTTTTTCTTCATGAAGACATCTTAGAACAGTTGTATTCCTAGCATTATTTTCACGGGAAATTTGACGTGTACTTGAAGTTGGATACTCTTCGACACTCAACAAAATATCCACTTTCACATCATCGTCAACGAAGTGTGGTTTTCTTTCCAATGGTTTGACATGTCCAAGTTCTCTGAATCGAGCATGAGTTTTAGACAGAGTACTTTGTGAAATATTAGGCAATTCGGGATACCTGTGATTAAATAAGTTTGCCACTTCAACTTGACAACTTCTGCAGTTATCCCCATACCCGATCATTATTAAAATCTCAATTCGCTGAGTCTCAGTTAAATACTTTCATTGTTATGTCGACAAGGAAAGAGTGTTTGACAAAGATTTCACTTTTTCAGTATAAACTGTCAACACATCAACAACTGACAGAATAGAAAACAATCCACATTATTTACCGATTTAAAACAATACACATTATTTACCGATTTGGTCTAATTATAATATATTGGCGTTTTTAGGCAATTTTTAGGTATTTATGATAAAATTCATGGGCGTAGCTGGTTTTGTTCAATATACAAATACGTCTAATAATTAGTTAGCTTAGATTTTTGATAAATCCATATTTAGCTAATTTAAAAAAGTACCAATATTCCAAGTTTAATAAATTATTAATTTTAAAATTTCACCCTGTATAATTCATAATTGACCATACATTATTCAGTTTGTTGGAATCGGTTCATCAAGAGGATTTCAAAAATATGCAAATATACAGGGAGTTTCATTAAAAAAAACAACACCGACTATGGCATACTTGCCTGAATCACCCTGTACATTTAAATTTATGTTCACATAACGCACAACTCAATTCAAAAGTTGACCTCGGCATTTCTTATAGTTTTCTAAAATAATGACATAAAGAATTTTATTCCATAAGTGGTTTCCACAGTGTATATCGTGTATAGTAGTGAGTACTTGTGACGTGTGGGTGTTGGATTTTTTTGCTATTCGACTTGCGGTGCTGGTCAGAGTTACCAGAATTCTGCTGTAATTTAGATGAGAAAGAGTAGGAAATTACCGATCACTTCCAATTAAATTCTCTGTAGAATCGATTGGTAACTATCTAGGTTGGTTTTGTGTTTTTCGGAAATCATATCAAACAAGATTACAATACAAATAACAACGTTGTAAATATCCAATAATTGTGTATGCTATAATCATTGATGCTTTGTTAATACCTACCTATTCTCCTATTCTCACAAAATAATTAACAAAATAACTTATATCTGAACTCCAACTAATATAGCAGTAGCAATACTGCCCAAAGTGTGAGACGGTACTGGATAAAATACACAACATATACTATGCATAATAATGAGAGAACATGGTTAGATAATGCCCTCGAACAACATACATTCCAATTACTAAAAACAACTTGGTCCTAATTACCCGCTCACCAACAATACCAACGCATAAGCTCACCTAGATGAACGTTGATTACGTAATATATGTTTTAATATTAATTAGTACAATTCACTGAAAATTAGATCACTCTGTCATGGTAATTTCAATATGTATAAACCCTAACAGTATCTCAAGAGAGCGGAAAAGCTACTGAAATGGAAATTTGTCACCAATTTACTCGTGTCGGACGAGATCTATCCCATTCATTTCGTATTAAACCAAATTTCAGTGCATGTTTACTTCCTCAAGATTGTATCTTGAATTTATTAGAGTCAATGCGCTGCGTGCGTTTTCGCACTCAAAGACCCTGTAGGATTCAATTGATTGGAACTTGATAGGTATGAGGTCAATTGTATAAGTAGAAATAATAGTATATTATTACTCCAAGGTGGTGAAGACTATTATTATTGACCGAGAGGAATAAGGTGCGAGGTTTGTAAATGTCTTCACCACCGTGGTGTATACACAAGATTTCTCTCTCGTTCACTAGAAAGGCGCTTTAACAACTGGGGAGCTGAATAAATTCAAATAAAATAAACTTATTATTCATAACATTTGGGAGAAATGATACAACACTTTATTCAATAAATACGTGTAAGCTCTGACTCATTTTTTGTGCTATACCTATACAAACCAACAGAAATTATTTATGAAATTTTTTAATGAAGCTTCCATATAGTCGTACCACAGATTATGGAGAGAACATATACAAAAGCTTGACAGAGAACAGTAAAAAGAGAGGGAGATGGGTGGACATACCCATTTAAATGCCCATCGTCTTATGTCGACTCCGTTCGGGCTGCTTCGCGAAATTTGTCAACAGGGTTTTCAATTTGCATGATATTTTCTTCAATTTACGATCATAGGTCAAATATTTTATAAGCATTTTCTTAAGTGTGATAGTTATACAGATATAAATATTCGATAATTAGTTGTTTTAAATCAATTTTATTAACATTAAAAGAATTATACAATTAAAAAGATTATAATGTATAAAAATCATACCATAAATATATACTTTTTCCACAAACCACATCCTTGGCAACCATGCACAATAACAGTGACGGCTAACCTAACCTACCCTAACATAATCAAATCGTCAAAACATGCTCAGAATCACTTGTAATCTGTTCTCAAAATTCAAAACGCCATAACGCCATTGTTTGAAGGAGTTCAATCGGCGATATTTATTGTGTTAATTGACTAATCGATTGTGCGTTGTGGTAATATTAACTTTAAAAATATAGTGGTATAGATTATTATTCTTATAAAATGGATAAACATCACGGCGGAGTGTATTGTTCATACAGAGACCAAGAGTAATGAGTATTTATAACAAATCATGGGAATGTAGGTACATATAGGTATTAAATAATAGTTATTTACGTAATTAGTGGGATATGGACATTATTATCGCACGCATGTGAAGTTTGCACGACGAGGCCGTAGGCCGAGTCGTGTAATCACATAAGTGCGTTAATAATTCCTATCACACGTGTTACGTACAAAATTTTATCTACAACTGTTTATTAGTATTATTAACAGTACCTATAATATCAAATTTGAAAAAAAATTCAATTCAACGTATTTTTAATAATATTGACTGCAAACATAAGGTACTGTGTATCATATTTTATGACCATGGCAACAAAGACAAACAAGGCTGTGAAAAAAAAATAAATTAGTTATGTCATCAAATTTTCAAAGTTGAATGAACAAAAATCTATAAAAATGAGTTCAAGCGAAGAAAATCTGCTTTCGGAAATTGAAAATGCAGCTTCCAGTGTTATTTTAAATATTTAATTCTGATATTAATATGTTTCTAGATTCTTATTACCGCATAGTGCGGTAATGTAATCAAAAACGCACTAGTGCGGTAATATACGTCATTATGACATTACGAATAGTGTCAAATCGTACCCGTTACATGACAGTTGTAGATAAATAAATAAAGATATATTCGATTATGATTATTGTTTCAATTCATGGCGCAGTTTTAAAGATTTAGTGGAAACTTCCAAAAAAACTGGATCCGGCACTAGAAATTGTTATTGTCCCCGAGTCAACACTGGTAAGAAATTCAGGAAATATTTTAAACTGGCAACTTCGCGGCCATACCGAGTTAAAGCTCCAAGGTCATTGACGACGAAGCTGAAAATCGTTGATGTTTTACCCGGGATTCGTATCTGTTCTCTTTATAATCTGTGGTCGTACGACAATTTCACAGGAAACTGTAACAATGTTCTATGTGTCAAGCCCATAGGTCTGTTGTTAAATTTTTCAAATTTTGGTTTGCGTTTGGAGGTGAACAATGAACATGTCGCTATAGTCACGATTTTGATATTTTAGTTACTAGAAGACATATCTTTATTGGGATTCAAGTGTCTTATTCAGTCCAGGGCTAGGCTCTTAGGGCCAACTGCACCGTTTCTTCTTTTAAGTAATATTTTCATAAGTGAAACGTTATTCATTAAGTAAAACTTAGTATAATTCAACTGCAACGTGTCTTATTTAGCTGAGTCGACCAAAGGCAGGATGTGTACAGGCGGACAGGGATTTTGATTTTGGTAAAAATTAAGATGTGACAGATGTGACACTACAATCTGATAATGAGAATGACAATATAATCCCATAATAAAGCCCAGTGTTCTTGGATAAAACTACGAAGGATGTGCGTGCCCGCCACGACCCAAATTTCGGATGGGGTGTTGTAAAAATCTTGTCTGAGAATTATATTCCTGGGAACACCAAATTTAATCAATTTCATTTCGTAAAGGTCATTAAAAAGCTCTATACCCATTATTAATTCCATTTTGTTTGACTTTATAAACTAATATCTCTATATTTTGATGATTTGGTCTGCCAGGTGCCAAGACATAACCTCACTTTCACATAAGTAGGACTTTAGTAGAACCTACACTTCGACTTACGTTGAGAACGACTTACGACACGCTGCAGTCACATATATTTCCCAAGTCTTACCTAAATGCTCAAGTAGCACCGGTACAGTTGGCCCTTAAAGCTCTCGGACGGAAGACATAAACCTTGTACTGATAAGGCGCAAATACGCCGTAACATGTCTGTCTAAATGCAAACCAAAATGGTTGGTTGAATCTTGTAGATTTTACCGAATCCCTTTGACTAAGTGTAATTCAATGTCCGTCGGTGCATATAGCCCGGGATGTAGTTGCCTGTTCCTAGTTGAATGGTCACTTTTTGAGACATATTTTCCAAAACTGTGTGATGCGTTAAAATAATATATTCCTTCTTCGATATCTATTGGTAACATGCTTCACTAAATACGACAATTTTACAGCAAACTGAAATGATACTTTATAAATAATAATGTTGGGATTTCTATAAATGGAAATGTTTCATAGATATTAACAATTTTGTTTTGTTTCAGGTAATACATCACCACTGGAAGGTGGTAAGTCGATAATTTGATAATTAAATATTTAAAATGCGTTTTTAACCAGTATGTGAAAGTCTGGAAAATACTGAATATACAAAAATGGAGAGAAACACTCCAAAGTAGAACTTTTATAAATGGTAAATGTGTTAACGGTTCGACAAACTACTGATCTTCAGTGGGAAACAGCTGAGAATCATTGCAGCATTGTCAGCTGCAGTCTTTGTGACATGGAGGCCGAGACCGTAAGTCATACTCATATCTTATTTGACTGTGAGACATCGGAATCAAAGAGCTTGAGACATATGGTACACATTCAGTGGACCTAGATGGTCTACTCGAAGGTGGACAATGGAGTACCTACAATAAGCCAATAGGCTGCAGTGCTCTCGTGAAAATTTAGGTTATACAATATTTTTTGCAAAACTTTTATTTATCAAACTACGGTAAAAATTCAATGAAAGAAAAGTCACTTTTGCCTCCGTGCTTCTGCAGCAAACTAGTTCCGGTGCTATACACCTTGCAAATTATAAAAATATAGTTGATACTTATGAGCGCAGATATACAGGGTGTACCAATCTTACGACAAACTTCGATATAAGGATTATTTCAAGAGATATCAAAAATGTTATCAACAAAACTAGTAGATGTTCTGAAGGTCCATATTTTGAAATTATATCGTACTATACAGAGTGCTGCATAACTCCGTTATGAACCAAACATATGATTTTTTAAATGGGAACCTCTGTATATCATACCTACCGATTTCGGATTGGTTACATTTTTTTGAAGCTTTTGATATGAGGTTTTGCCACGTTATATAAAGTCTTTCAAAAGATATGGACACGTATATGTGAAAATCGTAGGTAAATCAGCGCTCTGTAGGTTGCTGTACGTTGAAGAAAAAAAATGTATTTTGCCAAACAGAGTTTCGTAACATGATGCAATATCTCCGTATCCTATTAAATTTCAATTATATTTTTTCTTATATACAGGGTGAACGGAAACTCGAACCTGTCACTTTATTTCTTCTTTCAAATAGAACACCCTGTACTTTATAGCAAAAATAGAATCTTCAATTAGGTATGTAACTTTAATTTTTGTCAAGGATTCCCTATACCCAAAGTTTATAAAAAACAGAGTTATATGGTAATATTTATTGTGAACTATTATTATTGACCTATTATGTGAATGCAATAAACGTTGTATGTAACAAAAATCCTAATTAATGATAAATTTTAATGAATAATTCATTCTAAACAAAACTAGCTACCAAAAGTATAATCCTAACCGTAATATTGAGCTGAAGGTTCAAAGTGCTCACCGTTAACAACAATGCAATGCTGTAAGAGGGGGCCCAACTGGTTGGCCAGCTCGATCACCCGATTTTACAAAAGTATATTTATTTTTCCAGGTCTTGTAAGGAATAAGTTTATAAAATCCCCGGCTATTAGAGATGACATGAAAGAGATAATAATTAGTGCGGCATTTCGAACTGCTAACGTTGATATGCTGAGATATGTTAGTCATTCATTTGAACTATTCTGCAGCATCGCATTGATGTTAACGGTGAACATTTTGAACTTCTAGTTTCGTATTACGGTTGGGATTATACTTTTGGTACCTAGTTTTGTTTAGAATAAATTGTTCATTGAAATTTATTATTAATTAGGATTTTTTGTTACATACAACGTTCAATGCTTTCACATAATAGGTCAGTAGTTATATTTTACAATAAATATAACAAAATAACTGTGTTTTTATAAACTTTGGGTATAGGGAATGCTTGACAAAAATTAAAGTTACATAATCGAAGAATTTATTATTGCTATTAAATACAGAAAGAAGAAAGAAAGTGACAGGTTCGAGTTTCCGTTCACCCTGTATACAAGAAAGAATATAATTGAAACTTAATAGGATACAAAGATATTGCATCATATTACAAAGCTCTGTTTGGCAAAATACATTTTTTTTCTTTAACGTACAACAAGCCACAGAGCGTTGATTCATCTACGATTTTCACATGAACGTGTCCATATCTTTTGAAAGACTCTGTATAACGTGACGAAACCTTATATCAAAAGCTTCAAAAAATGTAACCAATTCGAATTCGGTATAATATACAGGGGTTCCCATTTGGAAAATCATATGTTTGTATAATTCGATATAATTTCAAAATATGGATCTTCAACACATCCACTATTTTTGTCAATAACATTTTTTGATATCTCTTGAAATAACCCATATACCGAAGTTTGTCGTAAGGTTGGTACTCCCTGTATATTTGGTCTACTGACTATTACATGCTGCGCTATATATTGTATTGTATAGTGATTCAAAAAAATTTAGTTAAACGCAATTTCCACAATGAATAAAATATTACGGCTGACTTATTGCTGTACAAAAATATTTGCTTCAAACTTACCGATTGACTCGCGCCTTGTGTCATGCAAATTCTTGGGCTTTACAATCCTCCGCGGATAAATATAACCGCATCAACTCCTAATGTTAAATATTTCGAAACTTGTTAACACATGTGTCGAGTCACGCTCCAGTCGAGCCAGTGTCATGTTTTTTGATCAATAAGCATGCCGCGAGTCTACTGCGATCTGACCTGCATGACAAGTCAAGCTCGCTTAGTAAGTTAACGAAGGAGCAGTTATATTATGTCTGACGAAGAAAATGCTGTCCTATTCCTTATATGTGTTAAATCAGGTCTTTGGCGAGTGGTTCTATTCAGCCCTTTACTGCCCCATTGACTTGGTCAAAGATTACAGAATTAATTCTGTAATCTTTGACTTGGTGAAATCCGAGGGTCAAACATCATAATCTTCCAGACAAATATGGTACGTTGAATCTTTCAACAGTCCAAGTCTCACCATATAAGATGATTCAAACGACAGTGGACAGTTTAGTTCATTCCTGCTATTTGAAGAAGTGTTTGAATAACATGAATAGGAAACTCTTCTGTCAGTCCAGGTATTTCATGTCCGCTTTTAGCAAAACAAACTGGTTCCAAAAACTTGCGGAACTCATATTTGCAAATGAATCTACTATTTCATTGAAATCTAGACCAAACTCTGTTGATTTTTTAAAAAAGCCTTTTCTAGAAATTATTTGTCACCCTAACCTACCTCTTCGGAACCGCTAGTGTTCCAACCAGTGCTAGGGATCTTTATTGACCGCTACATCTATGGACTTCGGACCTCGGTTCAACGTCTCTTCCGAAGTACGGCATTTTTAATGTTCATTTAACAATATTTCGTTCACCTGCTATATGGTCTTAGGGATTCAATAATAAGGGTGTGTTGTAACTCAACAGGTTAACCCACTAATCACTGGACCAATTGTTAAAAAATGTTTAACCACTATTCAGTAGTTAAGCCTTTTCGCGTTGTAACACAATTTGTCGATCAAGGGCTTACGTAACCAATGTATTTCAGTTGATATTTCAACCTTTCGTTTCCGTTATTGTAATTTACATTTAGTGATTCAGTTTCATGCTGTGTGTTTTAGAGTGTTTCTGATTGTATTTGATCTGTGAAATGAGAGTTGTGTGAAATAATTTGACTTTAAATTTTTTATAATAAATAAAGTTATTCCAGTTCAGGTCATCAGTTTTAATTTCCTCTATATAATGGGTTATGACTCTGGGAATCGTTTCTAGTTAGACCAATTCTTGAAAGTCTCAATCATCTGTCCGTTCATATAAATCAGTTTTTGCTATTTCCAGCATCCCTATTTTGTTCAAAATAATTCTTACTAAGTGTTCAACGGGATAAATATATCTTTATATGCATTTACAGCATCTTGTTATAACATTTTTTTGAAGTTAACCAATGGTTTACTATAACAATGGTTTAACCTACCGAACTACAACAAACCCTAATCGCTCATCGTGCAGTAAGCAGATAAACAAACCTGTTTTTTTGAAAATCTTAAAAGAAATCATGAATCCACACTCGTGAACGATATGATTCCATTATCGCTTGCCTCTTATTGGTGGTACAATTTTCAAATCCCATTTGAGAAATGGCACTCCACAAACTTGTTTGGCTACAAACATTTCCGTTCCATCTTTAATTAACCACTTTTTCATACAATATAGGGTTGGTATCATTTGTTCCTTGTATAGGACATATTATATCTTCCTTCGGATTATATCTTTTCGCGTTTGGTCAACACATTTGGTTTTATTAGCATCACTTCGTTTTTCTTGTTTATGTATTAGCTTATTGCTAATGTCTCTTACTGTGAATATAAGGGCTTTGATCAACTTACAGGTTTCTTTTGTTGCATCGGTTATAACTATAACCTCGATGTTTCAATGATTTGAACACTTTTCTCGCAATTCGTTTCGCGTCCGGCGATGAATGCTATTTTTTGTTGTTTATTACTAACTAAAATTATGAGACAATATTAAAAATGATTATCCTGAAATACTTTCATTTAAATATTTTAATTCCAATATGTAATTATAAAAATGGCATTGGAAGAGAAATGATCACCGCGATCTTATATTGCGCGGCTCTTAGTATGCTCGCAATCCCCGTTTATATTTGACGAACTGGGCTCATAGGCCAGTAAATATAGAATATTATAACCTTGCAATCAATTTCCGATCAAATGTTCTTTATTTATAAGGATTAGGATCACTTACTGAGCATGAAATTACAGAATACTGACAGATTCCCGATAAGCTTGTGACGCCATCTTGAAAAAACGTTTATGGTCGATATCTCGGCGAACTTTGCACTTAGGGTGATTTATCAATTTGTGGCCTTTAACCAATAAGTGAAGGTATACTGAATAATTTCCATAGAATATCGAAAATCTTGCGTAAGATTTCAATAATCTACAGTCCTGAGTGACGCCGTCATTTCTCAAGGGAAGTTATTGAATCCAGGGTAAAATAAACTCTGCGTGTTTCGTGTTTCGCACAACGTCGTATCCGTTTCCAAGTCGTTAAAGTGAAAAGTGTTAAGTAGCGTTCAACAGATCAACGTCAAGTCTTTATTTTATAAATTTTGTACAAGCTATTCAAAAACAATCGATAATATTACACTCAATACTGGAATCTTAGATTTCTCAATTTTTTTTTATTTTTAAAAATTCAAAGCTGTAAAATGTAAAATATGATATATTTGGTATAGCTTTTTCCACGATCAAAAAAACTGACTTGACTTAGGCTCAAGATGCAATAGAACCATAAAACTTTTCGAACCTAAAAGTCTTATAGAGAGTTTCCAGAGGATGCCCACAGGGAGGAGTAGCATCCCCATTAATGTGGAGTCTGACGGTTGACAAACTCCTGTGTGGTTTGACGGATCTCGGAGTATCCTGCCAAGAATATGCCGACGATATTGTCATAACAGCCAGGGGGAAATTCGAAAACACCCTTTGTGATACTGTACAAAAGGGTATGAAACAATACAAATAGCTGGTGTAGGCAAGTGGGATTTAGCATCAACCCCACTGAAACCATCTTGATAGCCTTCACTGAGAAAAGAAAACTCAACTTCAAAACCATAAAACTTTATGGGAACGAGATTGTATGGAGACAAGAAGTCAAGTATCTAGGTTCAACTCTAGACAGTAAACTCCTGGGGAACAAACACGAAAAGGAGATTACATACAAGGCAAAAATGGCTCTAATGGTGTGCAGAAATCTAGCAGGAAGAAACTGGGGCTGTAACCCAAAAATCCTAAGCTGGATATACACTGCCATAGTAAGACCAATCATCACTTATGGAGCCCTTACGTGGAGTAGTAGAACTAGCCTATTGACGACGAGAGAAAACCTCTCTAAAATTCAAAGATTAGCCTGTATATGCATTACAGGAGCAATGAAAACATGCCCAACGGCAGCCATGGAACTGATTCTCAACCTCACCCCACTACATATGGTGGTGGAAAGCGTTGCAGAAAGAACAAGATACAGACTAGGTAGAGAGGGAATCATTGAAACAAAACCACCTCCTCACTTCTTGGAAATCAGACAACCTGAGACATGCCACAAGACGGTATGATTAAAAAATATAACTTTTCAAATAAATTCGTTACGGGATTAAGCAACAAGAAAGAATGGGATCCAAATACCATTACCAGACTTGGAAAGGATGCCATTCAATGGTACACAGACGGCTTAAAAGCAATAGAAGGAACTGGGATAGGAGTGTTCGGGCCAGGAACCAAACACTCTGAAAGCTTGGGGAAAACCCCAAGTCTCTTTCAAGCAGAAATCCACGCCATAAGAAAGTGCGCCCAGTTCAATATTGATAAAGGATACAGAAGACAAAGGAAAATCATAATGTCGGATAGTCAAGCAGCCATTGAAGCACTGAGCTCTTGTGTAATCAGTTCCAAAATGGTGTGGGAATGCCTAGACAAACTCAATGAACAAGGCGAGAACAATATAGTCACCTTACTATGGATTCCAGGACACACTGGAATAGAAGGAAATGAAATAGCAGATGAACTAGCAAAAAGGGGGACTGAAATACCTTCCTGGGACCTGAACCCTTTTGCGGAATCAGCCCCAATGTAATATTGGAAGAAATGAGTAAAGCCGAGAAAAAGAGAAGATCTGACCATTGGAAGGATTTAGTAGGGCTTATACAATCAAAGACTCTTCTGGGTGACTACAACCTGTTGAGATCAAATGAATGCATAAGTCAAAGTGAAACTGCGCTAAGAGTTTTAACAGGGATCCTAACGGGACATTGTCGCCTGAATGGGCATTTGAAAAAGCTCAAAATAGTGGAGGAAAAAGAATGCAGATTTTGTGGAATGGAAAAAGAAACCTCCATCCACATACTTTCCAACTGCACAGCAATCCAGAATCCTAGAGCTCAGCACCTAGGAGATTACTGGAAAGAAGAGGAACATTTACCTAAGTTGAAGCCTGCAGACATCTTAAAATTCCTCCGGGAAATAGGACTAAAGGAACTACTAGTTCCTGAGACTCTCCTCAGAAACTGAGTAGAAGTAAGATGGCACAAAAGATCTTTTAGGTCTCAGTGAATGTCACCCCAAAATTCATACATACATACATAGTTTTTTCCGCGATCGAAAAAACTGACTTGACTTAAGGCTTAAGATGCAATAGAACCATAAAACTTTTTGGACCTAAAAGTCTTATAGAGAGTTTTCAGATAATAATTTTCCATTAGTCAACAAAATAAATACGACCCTGTAATACTAGTCTCACATTACAGCCTTTTTAAGGACTTTTTTGGATAATAATTGCGCATGCGTTCCGGCCATTTTCACTGCAACTTTCAGGCTTGAAAAATATAGGAAGGTTTCTAATTTCCAAGGTTATTCACGTGAAACTTCACGTATTTCTCGTGATTTTAGATTTTGACAACATAATTATTGTGTTGGTTATAAAAAATAGAAGAAGAATCATAACCATACTTTAAATTTTTCATAGTATTATTTTGTTTTCGTTGTAAACTACCTAAATTCTGAAAGTATCTCTCGGAGATTTGCGTAGTGCTGGAAATATCTACATTGGAAATGGCGAAAAAAATTTCTAATTTGCTAATAATAATGTCAAGTGTCAAAAAAATGTTGGAAAGTTGCAACAAATAAGGCTCAAATGTAAGAAGACTGGATTTTAACTTTGCATACAATTTATACTTCTTATTTCCTGCAATAAAGTTGCTGCAAAAAGGCTGTAATGTAAGACTAGAATAACGGCTAATACTTTCATAGCTTCATTGCATGTCATTATCCCATCTCAGGTCAGGTCAGTTTCTTAAATAATGAGAAGAACTAAACCTGCAGGATATTTATCTAAACAACGTCCTTCCAAATTAGTGATTCATTGGGATTAAGAGTTTGTGACTAAAAGTAAGAAAAAAATGATTAAATTGAGTTCTATTTGTCTAGAAACCTCTCCGAAAAGTCCACTACTCGAAATGATACAAATTATTTCCAACAATCCAAATGTATATAAGCCGGGAGGATCTAGCTTCAACATCTGCTGCTCAAAATGATATTCAAACCGAGTTGACCGTAGTAGCTCATCCGGGATTACGTCGTTATTCCATTTCTACACCTTGACCACAGGCGGCTCGTTTGCTGGTAACCGAAGCAAACATGAAATGACTATGTAGTATTTTGTTGAATTATTTGAAAACAAAATTGAAACTCGGTGAAATGGATTGGTTGGAGAATTAAACAGAACAGGCTGTTCTACTACTGCGACTGAAGTTGGTCTATTGTGCCCTTTCTGTACTTGTTAAAGCACTAATTTCCTACTTGGTCTTTGCCCAGGTTAAAAAGTTTTTCCGATCTATAGGGGCACATTTTTTCTTGCTTAAGCGACATTCATGATGGAAATCACCAAAGTTTCTTTGCTTTTTGATAAGGTTTACCAGTGCCTTGAATTTCTTCCGGTTGAAGTTCCCGAGAGATATCTAGGATTGTTCCAGAATTGGAAGGTCTTCCAAGAAATCTGCTCTTTCTTCCTTTTTTTCACACCTAAGAGGCTATTGCCGCTTATTCAAGTGTCAATGAACATACAAAAATATGTGTTATAGTACAGGATATCAAATACTTTCGGATTTTAGTTTTTGTGTCAATAGCCACTAGAAAAAGTTCAAAAACTTCAAATGAAAAATTGGAGGATAATCGCGAACATTTATAAGCAAAGATATGAGAAATGTTGTGGGCGTAGTAGATATTTTAACAGGGCGATGTAAGATTAACTGACACTCGAAGGGAAGGAAACTGCAGACAGGGCTTCTTGTACTAGGCTTATATCCAAAAGGTTGTTGATAAAACGCGTTCAGTGTTATTTTTTTGTGATTTGATCATTTTTGCTTAAGAATATGACTGAATCGTTTTGTGCATTGATTAACAGCAATTCCAATTATAAATCATAAGAAAACCTGGTAATTGATTATTGGAAATTCCTTTTTCTAACATTGGTAACCAGATTCGACTACATTCAGCTGAAATACTAGTTGCACATTTATCCAGATTCAGTTGTTTTGAACCATTTCCTCTGATTTTTCGTTTTTCACTATTAGGCACTTCCTATATTATGTGTGCCGAATCCCATTATTTATGAAGCTCCTCTTTCCAAGCATGTTTGCAAATACCTCTGACCTATCTTCAACATTCTCTTTGTGTTCATTTATTCGCATTTATTTCCAATGGTCTAGATGTTTTAACTGAATAAAATTGGTCGCATTCCCTGAAAATCTGGCTTAAATAATGGATTAAATAACCAAAATTCAAAATTCAAAATTATTTTTCTACAAATATAAAGGGGAAAAATTAATAAAATTTGAAATTGAAAATAACAATTTTTTGTCACTTTTAGATGTTCTTAACAATTAAACATCTACAGGATAAGAAAGAATGATAAGTTTTTGAATCCAATTATATATCAAAGTAAAGATAAGAATAGATATATATATATATATATATATATATATATATATATATAACTTAAAAATGGGTGTGGAGGAGGTATCGGTATTTCGTTGTGTAGGTGGCGACACTTATGACCTCTGTGTATCGCCGTGATCTTTGATCATGAGAGTCGAGTTGATTTTTGGTTCATTTCTCAATTCAAGGCCGAAAGAACGAACTTGCTGCAAACCAACAGAAGTAGCAAGTACCTACGTACTTTCGGCTGAAAATGAAGAAAAATAGTATGCACTACACGGGCAAAAACTAGGAGAACATACCCAAGTAACAATTTATGCTGAATATTGGTTGAAAAAGCGCTTAAGCGGTTTATTGTTCAGTCTAAAGCTGAATATCGGTATCAAATTTATGTTGAATAAAACCTTGTTGAGCTCTTATTCACCAAAAAGTGGAGAATTTAAACAGCTATTACTGTAAATTATGGCTGCCAGTCATGACTGAAGAATAGCTTCTTCAGCTCTTATTCAGTCGCTGTAGCTCTGCCTTTATGCAGATTGGGCAGTGTAGTGTAGCTGATTTAAATTGCTGAGAAAGCTTCTATGCAGCTCTTGTTCAGTTCACCTTCGAAGCAAAAACAAATTAATATGCATTATACATTTTCTTATTCCTGAATTTTATATTATTCATTCATCTCAACTGGCTACTTAAGTTACATGCTATTATAATTGAATTTACAAATATTTTTACTTACCTTTTTTTTCTTCCTTCCTTCGGTGGGGATTGAACCTGGGACCCGTGGATTATCATTTAACAATCGATTCATCTCTAGCCTCTGCGCCAAATGACACATGCTAAATGTTTGCGAATAATGGTATTTGTAAATCTACATGATACATGATTCAGAAATATCTGCGATTATGTGTTTATTGAATAAAACTTACTAATTGAAGAACAACTTTGAATTTAATATTCAAAAAAATAGACGTGATAAAGAGCCTCCATTAAAAAAGTCCAAGTTATGCCAAGTTCCACTGCTACATGAACATATTTATGTCATGTATTAGAAGTACCGAACGTTCAATTAAACTTGATTGAACCGGATGATGAACGGCCACCATCATAACCAAGCAACTGATGTAATGAATGCAAGCTTTATGAATTTGCTAGTCAAGTGACATAATCAAAAACATAACCTAAAAATCGCTGAATGATATACACGACTGCATGTATAAATTCTCATTTCAGCGAATATCAAATGGCTGAAGTAGTATATATTTTTTATTCACACACTACGTATATATCTGAACAATATTTTCAAAATGGGCTGAACTAGAACTTCTTCAGTCTGCGTTAATGAAAGCTGAACAGTGGCTCTCAACTTTACTGAAGAAGGGTTTATTCAGTGCATACTGCGCTGACTATCAATAGCTAAGCTACAGCTGTTCAAATTTCTATAAAAGCGCTTAACCAGCTCATGTTCAGCCATTTTTAAATAGCTGAACAATGAAATATTTGATAAGTAGAAAAACGCTTTTTCAGCCCGTATTCAGCTAGTAATAAATAGCTGAACAACACCGGATTAAGTAAGCTGAAGAAATGCTTATTCAACCCAAGTTCAGCTACATTAGCATATTTTTGAACAATATCTACTAAGTTGGCTGAAGAGGCACTTATTTAGTATGTAGTTCAGCTTTATGGATGCTGCTGTATAATGGCATCTATATTGTCTGATTCGGCGCTTATTCAGCTCATTATTCAAGTTAGTAGCTTAATCAGTCTTTAACACCATCAATCAATCAATCGGCTTATTGTCTGAACATGCCCAATAAATCAGCGTTCATTGTTACTTGGGTACCTCTGTATTTCAGGCAGAAATTTATGCTATCCTAGAATGTGACAGAATCAACAAACATAGGACTGACACTAATAGGATAGACATGCTGACAGCCAGGCAGCCCTTGCAGCTTTAAACAGCCGCAAGGTAACACTCAGACTGGTAGAAGAATGCCAGAAAAAACTAAATGAACTAGCAGACCACATTAAAGTAAGACTAGTGTGGGTGCCGGGACATAGCGGTATTTCTGGAAATGAACAAGCTGATGAACTCGCGAGAAGAGGTTCAGCAACAGCATATGTTGGACCAGAATGAGCTCTTGGGACCACAAAGAAGGTAGTCCAAGGGCAAATACAAAAATGGGTACAAAGCCAACATAGACTTCAGTGGAGGAACACTCCAAAGCAGGTACACAGTAAAACCTTCATAGGTGACACATGTGTAAAACGGGCCGAAGAACTACTGAATATCATTAGTAATAAGCTAAGCATTATTACAGGTTATCTAACGGGTCATACCCCGGTAGAAGATCACCTGCATAAAATAGGGTTATATAACTGGGACCTCAGCTGCAGACTTTGTGGCATGGAGACCGAGACTCGAGGAGTCAAACAATCTTTGGAGAAGTCAATGTGCCACCTCAAGTATATGGCATACATCCAATAGATCTATATCGTCTACTTGAAGGTACGGGGATAACTGGATGGGTGGACTAAATGTGGGAGTAGAGTACAATAAGCCAATAGGCTGCAGTGCTCCCGCTATCAGAACGACTTCCAAAACACACACAAAAAAAACGGGCAGAAGGTTTAAGAGCCCTGAACTACAGGAATCTCAAACTTTCTGGCCTTGTAGTGTGATATACTATATACGATAGGGCCTAATCATTTGTTTCAATGATAATGAATCCACGTTAAAGGAAAATTTACTAGTAATTGTTAAATAACAATAATCACCCGACAGAATTTATAGACAAAGAAATTAGGAATATAAAGAACGACTTATTGTGGACACCCAATAATAATAATTCAACTAATGAAATTTTTCATAACTTAACAATACCGTTTGTTAAGAGTTTATTAGGAAGAATTGAAAAAATTGGTAATCAGTTTCCCAACTAACTTTAAATCGAACAATACGTTGTGATCTATACTAACGAAAAAATAGAGGACAATCTTCAACAAACTGTATATATCAGATATCCTGTGAATCGACAAATTTTATTCAGTTGAAACGTCTATACCATTGAAAATCCGAATAAATGAACTCAAAGCTCTATCCCCAATAAAACTGGACTATAATATTGTTGGAATGTCATACAAAAAATATTTCATATTATCACATTTTATCATGGATATGATCTACTTTAAATGAACCTTGGAAATTTCATTCTATTTGTTGAATTCTCTCGTTAATGTTGAATATAGACTGAAATTTGAAAAACCTAATTGTTCCTGATAGTGGTAGCTGAGACACTCCCAATACGTTAATTTTTTTTCTTTTTTTATTCGAGCCGACATGGAAAATTTATGTTCGAATGGGTCATAACCAATACCCGAAGATAATACCTACCAACCAATCTCGCCATTACTCCTGCCTCGGAGTCACTTCCGTAGCATACTTCAATACGGGTGGCGGTCCCTCACAAACTCTTCGTCATCCTCTCCCTCCATTCACTCCTATACCTCTCACATGCCATATCGAGTCCTTCTTTTTCACTAATCATGCTCTCCACTTCGCCACCTTCTATTCCTCCTTGTCCCTTAACATTATATCCACCATGTTTTCCCGTTACACCGCCTCCCCCATTCATTGATTCATTCATACGCTTGGGCTGGGCTCAGCAGCCTAGGCACTTGAACTGAATCTTTGTACCATTACTCATGTTATAAACCTATTTCCATTCCAGAAGCTTCGTTTATTCTATATAGTCTATCAGTTTATCTGGAGGAATCTTCAGTAGTTGTGTTATTTACACTCCAAAGTGCTTCCGTCTGAGTCCTTGTAAGTTCTCACATTCCTCAGGGTACAGTGTCCAGTCACCAGGTCGATAACTATCTTCAAATTCCCTTTACCCAGTTTCAACAGTCTGAACGAGAGTTCCTTGTCTAACTTATTCAGTAGACTCTTAGTATGGAGGTGTCCTTGTGTCAGCCTCCATTTGAGATGGTGTTCCTCAACTAGTCAGTTCCCGACTTCCCCTCTTATGTAAACCTTTGTGATTCCACAAAACGGTTTCGGACCTGTGAAGGCTGATTTAGAGCCTTCTTCAGCCAACTGGTCTGCCGTTTCATTCCCTGCAATCACCTCATGTACCGGCACCCATTTTAGAGATAGTTTGTTATATCTTGCCAGCAATTTAAGGGATTCTTCACAGTTTTCCACCAGCTTAGACCTAGTTGTTGGATTGATGATAGCTTCAAGCAGAGCCTGGCTGTCAGTGGCAATTTAAATTTTCCATTCGTCATATCCTCTTTCGATGTTTTCATCGATGAAGGCTATGGCGTCAATCGTCTCTGCTCGAGACACAGTTGTGTATCGACCAAGGCTAGGAGCCTACCCTAGTTAATTTCCCAACTTCCTCTGAACTTTCTCGTTCTTCCAGCATCAAAACACATGTCCCACATCAGCCTCCACTTCAAACATCTCGCACATCTCTTTTTTCCCAATCTTGTTGAACGATGGATTGAAGAATATAAAAAGGTATCACTATCCAGGACTTGTATCAACTCTTACCTATCTAACAAAGTATTTCTAGCTATGAAAAAATGAATTTTTTTCCTGTTAAAAGTTTTTTAAAAGCAGCAAAACAAGTATTTCACGGATAATACACCTCTGACAGGATAATATTTCACAGAGATATTCAGCTTCCCATTCATATGTTAATAGTACGTGCACGTAGCGTAAAGCGCATAATTTGCATAGCTGTACTTGCATTAAAATGTATTTAATTCGGTTCAAAGTGAGTGCCATTTCATGCTTGATGAAATTACTTAACTCGAATTTAATAAAAACACGAGTTATAGACGTCGACAATGTATTCACTTCACGTTTTGACTCCAATACTACTAGAAGTACAATAATATAAATTCAATATGGTCGCTAATCAATTATTTATCATTAACTTAGCGTAGTTAACACAAAACCAAAGTGTGGTTGACTAAATCTTATACAAAAATGACATAACTATCGAGGCTAGTACGTTTGACAACACGGGGCAGGCATAAAGTTTATGATCTGATGTTTAATCGCCTTCCAAACAAAGACGACATGTCAGATCTTCCGACAGTTCAAGTCGTACCATATGCTGATTCATTATAGTTTCCCATTAAGATCTTGTGAGACAATTGAGGATGTACAAATCCCTTTGTAGTTCAGATATTCGATGTATGTTTGGCAAAACTCAATGAGATGCTAATTAAACCAAATGCAAAGGAGTCTGCCTTTTCATCTCGATCCATACCATATTCACCGGAGATCTACACTACAGACTTACGTCCACGTCAAGGTCATTGAGACCGGCTGTACACACACACACACACACCACAAAAATGCGGTCGTGTCCCAGCAAACTGTGCTTTATCATTATCAATAATGTACTCACCATGCCTAAGCTTCTACTATAGTCGAAAAGAGCTTCTGCAATGTTGATGCTATTCCATTATACCCACTTAAGCACGTGATATATACGCTTAGGTCTACATAGATATTGATTGAGTCAGATACGAATTTCTAGTGAAGTGTTTTCATGAAAAATTACTACAGTTTTTCCTAAATTGAGTTGATAAATTTGGAACAGTCGAGTTCACGGACAATGACTTCAACAGTTTATGGACTCAGATCTCATCTGCTCCATTTTTGGTGATAATATATTAAGTTTAGGAAAATTTGGTTCAGGTACTGCCGGACATTGATTTGGTTAGGTTTCATTAAACCAGAGCAAATTCAAGAAAATAAAAAGTGCATTTGAACCTATTCTTCAACGACATTTCCAAATCTGTTATTATTTTTCATGAACACTATTTGGTGAAAAAAATGCTGAAAGCGTGTTGCTTGATAATAGCCCAAGGCCGCAGGCCGAGGGCTATTATCTTTGAGCAACACGCTTGGAGGATTCTCTACGACAAAATTTCGAGTATTTATCAAGACCCGAGGAGTATTCGATAAGATAATTTTTTACAAAAATTGAATAGATGAGGCTTTTACTTGATGTAGATCCATAGTAAGTTATGAAATCAAACAATTTTATTTTGTAAAATCTACATTGTAATTAAACATAAAGTGACGCGTTTCGCTAACACAGTAGCTTTTTCAAACGTTGGAGGTATGAAAAGAATTTGTCTAAATATGGAATTTTTTTTTTTATTTTTTTATTTATTTTTGCTTAACGTGCCTCGACAGCGCTGGTCATTGGCACAAAAAAAATAAATACAAATATTTACATAATTTTTACAAATATTTAAATTAGATTTTACAGTATAGATTGGTAGCTTTCAGGAACTGTAAGACTTTCTTGATTTCGGTAGGGCAGTGAAGCATTTCCTTGAGGTTGGGCCTAAGATCAAGTTGTTTGTATATAGCAGCAAATTGTTTGCAGTCCGTCAGTATGTGCTTAACGGTCACAATATCATTACAGCTATGGCAAACGGAATTAAATAAAGAATTTAACAAGTTTACCTGGAAACTCATTCACAACCATCCTACAGGAATCTTTCTAGGTAAAAAGGTTTAATAATGGAGAATTGTTACTATCAAGTTGGTCGTTAAGAAGATTATCTGAATATTTGTTTTTATTTATCTCTAGGGCTTCTAAAAGATTTAATTTGAAGGATTTAGTTTCTATATGCAAAATTTCAAAATTTTAATCGAAAGAGTGTTGGTTTGCTAATAAATGATTTGAATAGTTGGAATCTAATTTTTGATTGTCATAATTACGTTTGTGTTCTGAAATTCTAGTTTTAAAATTCCTAAAAGTTCTACCTATATAAATCTTATCACAGTCGTCATTACCACATTTTAATTTATAAACTCCTGATTTATTTAGTTTTGAAGATTTGGATTTGTTGTTTTTAATGAATTTGGATAAATTGTTGTCAGTTTTGAAGCAAATATTCAAGTCTAAAGTTTCTAAAAATGATTTTATTTTTAAGGATGGTATTCCAAAGTAAGTTGAGCTTTTAAATTGGTTATTTTTGTTTTTATCAGAAGGAAATACTTGTTCTAGAGTATGTTTTCGTATCTTTTTATTTATGATGTCAATTAAATTTGGATCGTAATCATTATTAACCGCTATTTGCTTCATTATATTTAATTCTTTATTGTAATTGTCAATATTCAATGGAACTGTTAAGAGTCTATGTATCATACTATTGAAAGCTGCTAATTTATGACTGATTGGGTGGACTGAACTATTATGAATTGTAATGTCTGTATGTGATGGTTTGTGAAATATAGAAAAGTCATGTCTATTATTTATATTTGAAATTGTAAGATCTAGAAAGTTTATGGACTTATTTTGTTCAATTTCTACTGTAAATTTGATATTTTTATGTATTGAGTTAACGTGAGTAATGAAGTTATCTAATTGTCTCGTAGTACCAGTGAAGCAAGCTTAAATGTCATCTACATATCGGTGCCAGTAAACAATTTTTTTTTTTAGGAATTTTAAAACTAGAATTTCAGAGCACAAACGTAGTTATTTTATTTTACCTAGAAAGATTCCTGTAGGATGGTTGTGAATGAGTTTCCAGGTAAACTTGTTAAATTCTTTAGTTAATTCCATATTTAGACAAATTCTTTTCATACCTCCAACGTTTGAAAAAGCTACTGTGTTAGCGAAACGCGTCACTTTATGTTTAATTACAATGTAGATTTTACAAAATAAAATTGTTTGATTTCATAACATAATTTTTTACTTTGTATTCATTTTTATTTAAAACTGCAGTTGTGAAAAGTACAATTGGTAAATTAATTGAATCGTTAGATGCAATACCTAATCTTCGCGACATTTTTAATCCAGTTGTCAGTTTGATGTTTAATTAATGTTTTATAAAAAGTAAACACCAAACTGAAAACACCACATGTAGGGTATTATCGCTGTAATACAGCGGTGATTGGATGAAATTTGACACATGACTTGAAATTGAGTAATTTGATTGGGAACTATATTCAGTAAAAAATTATCACTGTAATACAGCGGTGATTAGATGAAATTTGACATATGACTTGAAATTAAGTAATTTGATTGGTTACTATATTCAGTAAAAAATTATCATCCCAATTATATAATAATTACTTAATAACATATTGAGAATCGACAGAAAATTCAAATTATTGGATGATTATCACATTTTAAAGAATACGACATGGAACGATCTGTGAAATGCGGCAAAATAAATAAATAAACTTTGAAATTGTGTATCTTGGCACAGGATAATACGTTTGCTCACTCTTCTAGTATGTTTATTGTTTGTTGACAATACCCTTGTGTCCCGGGGCTCACTTAAGAGTTACATGAGAGATGACTGACCCCCGTAGCAAACAGTAAACAATAATAGTTGTTCAAATTCTACAGCCATTTGAACAGAAAATGTAAAATATCACTATTTACTTCGTCGCAACTTATCCCTTCTTTACGCCAAATCACGTAGTAGGTACCTTACTAAATTCACGAAGAGAATCATGTATCAACCACTGTTGCAACCACACCACTTAAATGTTGTCACATAAATTTTCTGCAAGTTTTAACTATTTCCTTTCAACATTTCATCATCACAAGAAATTCCTCAACTCCTTGATATCATATTGTATGTTTATGTAAAATATATAAGTGACAGTGACAGTAAAAAATTGTTTTAATTTTTTCTTCGAATTTTTTAATTGAAGAGATCAATGTACTGAGATTTTGTGGTGTTTGTACCTATAATAAAGAATGTTGAATTGTCCATAATCGCTTAATTCGATAAAACCTCCTAATTTTTAATTAATCAAACAACCCAGAGCCTCTAATGAAGAAATTTTGAATTTTTAAAACAGTTGGTGTGCAGAAAATAGTTCAGTAAACCTGAAAATATCGAAAGCTCCTGAAAAGTCGCTGAAGGCTTCACTTTGTAGGTCGCGGCAGGTGTTTTTAAACGAGAAAAAACTTAACACGATTGAGTTTTTGGAAGGGGGGGAACGGGTTTCTCGCTTATATCTTGCTAAAAATGCAAATTAGATATTTTTTTTAATAAGAAATGAAGATCGTCTCATTATCTTTAAGAATGGTCCCCATCATTTTTTTAGAAAAATCGATAGTTATCGATAGTTCAGCTGCTGCTCTGCCTGTAGGAATTCTGCTCTTTATACATTAACTTGTAAGCAGGCGGACGAATTGTTCCATAACTCGGCAAAAAATTGACATTTTCCGATTATTCAAAGTTCATCACAATGGGAAGACCCGTAGCTTTCATCCCATGTGACTTGCAGCTCGTTCGTACTTGGCAAAAATATTTTAAAAAGCGGTCAAAGTTTTTTTCCACAAGATTTTGAGACTATTTCATTAATTTGTTCATATTTAAAAGAAAAATAGTCTTTAATCCTAATTTTTCTTTATAATGGAACCTTAGGAGGTCTTGAATGATTTCAGAAATTTTTTTTTATTTCGGCAAGTCACATGGAATGATAGCTACGGGTCTTCCCATTGCGATGAACTTTGAATCATCGGGAAATGTCAATTTTTTGCCGAGTTATGGAACAATTCGTCCACACGCTTACAAGTTAATGCATAGACAGCAGGTCTCGTTATCTCGATAACTATCGAATTATCCAAAAAAATGAAGGGAACCATTTCTGTAGAGTAGATAATAAGACGATCTTTATTTTTTAGTTGGAGCAAAATTCTCTAATTCGCATATTGAGCCAGATATTAGCGAGAAACCCGTTTTCCAGGGTATGGGGTTATTTTCCTCCCCTTCCTCAAACTCTATCGCGTTAAGTTTTTTCTCGTTTGAAAACACCTGCCGTGACCTACAGACTTATCCCAAAGTGAAGTCTTCAGGGACTTTTCAGGAGCTTTGTCCCTTCATTCACCGGACTACAACTAATCATATCTGTAATAGAAACGATCTTCTCCACACATTTCCACACTTCAGTAAAACATACACAGTCTAAACTCTTGTCTAGAGATAATTGGAAAATGTTCAGTAATAATAGTAGCTTCTGTATATAGGAGGAGGCATTTGATGGTGTGATATATTTCTGATATGGAGAAGAATCTTTTTTATTGTACTAACTGCACCAGATAAAAATCCAAATAAGGAATTTCGATCGTACGCATAAGAAGGTAGTTTGTTGCAGTTATACCATGGAAGGCTTCAAATCTATCATTGAAAAAGTATTATAATGAAAGTTTGATCATGAAGTGGAATATGTAAAGTCTGCATGTACGAAAAATCACTTTGATTTAAGTTTGGAACTAGAAAACGTGCCGAAGCACCTGAATAAATCATTCACTTAGATGTATGTGCACAATTTAAAACTTCAAAGTTACCGTCAGGAAATCACTATTCTGTAATTTTTAATGACGATTTTAGGGAATTTGGATATATTTATTCTGCAATTCTTCTGTTGCCAATCTACGACGATTAATTGAGTGAATTTTATTCAGAGTTTCATTAAACATGCTTTGGATAATTTTAATATTGTTTTTTGTGATTGTGGTTTTTGATCGTGTCAATCATAATGTCCTGATGAAAAAGATACATAAGATGGGTTTTGGGAAGAATCTTATTATGTTGATGAAAATACTCAAATTCCCGGGAGCCTCATTAATTAAGTACCTAGGTATTATTATAGATAGGCATCTAATATGGGACCAACAAGTTAAAAACATTACCAATAAACTCAGAGGGTTGCTACATAAATTTTAATATTCACGCGACTTTTTAGATGAAACCCAGTGGAAAACTTTATATTTTTCTCTGGTACAATCGCATCTCACATATATGGAATTATTGGTTGAGGTGATGTGGCAGATTGTCATTTGAAACAGTTGGAAAATATACAGAAATGGATGATAAAGCTAATTTAAAAAAAACCAGTAACTTACCCCAGCGATGCGCTTTTTACAGAGAGTACTTTTTTGACATGAGACAATTATACTGCCAAAACATTCTAATAAACATCTTCGAAATAAATATAAATATTCTTTTTCCACAGCATAATTACCCTACTCGACCTGTACGTCAAGGAGGTTGCGTTAATGGCCATGGTACGATTGCGCACGGCTGGTGTAAACCCCGAAGTAGGAGTGGGCCAATTGAGGTTAAGCCTATGACAGGAAGCGCTCACTGCGCTACCTCTGCTGCAGGCAGCCAACGATGCAATTGAACCCTGGTTTTTGTTTAACAAACCCAACAAAATTCAAATAAAACAGGACACAGAGTCAGATGCTGCAAATGCTGCATATATACAGATGGTTCAAAAATGAAAGAAGGCTCAGGATGTGGAGTTTACTCGAGAGCACTGAGCCTAAAGATTAAGTGAGGAATGGTAAACAATAACAGCGTGGATCAAACAGAACTGGCTGGTATCTCAATTGCCACAAAGGACTAACCAGAAGAGGAATTTCTGGCAAAAACATAATAATCTGCATTGATAGTAGACAAGCCCTATTAGCCTTAAACAGACAACGTGTTATATCAAGGCTAGTACTGGAGTGCCACCAAGATTTAGCTGACGCCTCTGCAGATAACAATATTATCCTGAGGTGGGTTGAAGGGCACGACAGGAGTAAAGGAAATCGCATTGCTGATTCTTTAGCCAGGGAAGCCGCTGGACTAAAAATTCTAGGACCCAGTGACACGCCAAACGTTACACCCATGCTCAATCCCTTAAGAGATGGGATGGAATCAAAGGATGCAGTCTTGCCAGGATCACCCTGGGCGACCCTGGGAAGCTGGCGCCGAAGAAATATTTGGCGATGACCAGGAAAAACCTACGTTTAACAGTGGGATTTCTGACTGGTCACTGTCAACTAAGGAAACCCCTCCATACTATGGGGCTAGTGGACACACCTCTATGCAGGATGTGTGAACAGGAAGATGAAACTGTCAGGCATGTCTTATGCGAGTGTCCGAAGTTATCGTCAATAAGATAGTGTGTGTTCGGTTAGTCTTGGCTTACACCTGCCGATATAAAGGAGATGTCTCCTAGTGACCTGTCCACCTTCCTAAGAAGGACAGGATGGACAATGACCTAGGAGGATAACTCCTCGGGAGGATGTACAATGGGTCACATGTGGCCTAAGTGCTGTGAGCCTACACACTCACCCTCCCCACTCTACAGATACCCTACTCGACGTAAATGTACTTATAGCCGGAGAGCCAGAGCCAAAAAAACTGTTTCAATTTCTTAACCTCTTGCCTCACAATGAGCTCAAAGACAATTGGACAACGATGTACGACTTATTTTGCGCCAAGACTCTTCAAAAATTATTAAGGGAATAAATAAACTGCCACGTTACCAATATTCTGTAAAAAAACTGGATATCTAGTAGAGACAGACATATTTTTAATGATTTGATTAATTAAAGGTACCTAAAATAATTTATTCAATTTTATTTTTTGAATATTACAAAATTTTATCCTAATTCCAAAATTAAAGGCAAAGCTTAAACGCTTATTACCCGATTAAGACCTTAACTCCCGACTTTGACCTCAACTCACTATCAAGACCTATTACTATATATTATATTATCACAAAATTATGTTGTTTTATGCTGTTTTATTTTATTTTATTTTTATATGGTATATACATGGTATTACAAGCTTTATAACTCGCACATAGGCATTATTATGCCTCAGCGATGTATCAATGTTTGTTCTGAAAGATTTGTAATTGTTTTTATCAAATTGTATTGTATTTTTTAAATAAACATTATATTATATTATTATATAGATTGGTCATTATCTGCAACTTGGTTTTATAATCTGATTTTAAATCATGTTATCAACATTTCTATATAGTAACTTGGAAAGGCTGCTATTTGAACCTCTACACATCTTGGGGTGTGTGTGTTTTTTATATTTATGATAAGGGACATGCCATTCATGTATGTATTTATGTTTCAGCCATTTCTTAAAATTAAACCTTGTAATAAGGCATCAAGCCTGTTGGGTTTATAAATAAATAAACATGCTTACTCCTTATTTCCGTAATTAAAATGCAGACAACGTTTTCGTAATATCAAGAGAACTAAGAACATATTTTTTAGATCGTAACAGCGGGGCTGCTTTTTACGTTATGGCGAATTAATGAAGTTAATCCCCTTTTGATATTTCCGACAAAGATAATCCAGAGAGAAGCTTTTTTGGTTGTAAATCGCATCGGATTATTTCGAGAGCAATTTGTTATCACGACAAATAACAAAACTGCTCCCAAAATCCCGCTAGTCTGTTATTCAATTAACGAGATGTGTATATTTTTGTTTTTAGAACTTTAGTTCTTTATGGGTTGGCCTGACCGCTACGTTACTTGGAGCAAGGAAGGCCGCGACGCAAAAGATCTGACCGTTACGTTGTTACGTTATGTGCCTTGAGCGCGTGGGCTCTCGCGTTCTCTCCTCAGTCACAAAGCTAGTCTCTCGGCTCAAATTGTTGATTGTCAGCATACATTGTAACATTAATTACAGTTAATAGAATTGAGTTATATCGAAACAATTGTCAATTTACTTGCAATTTACAGATTTTTACAAATATATTGTGGAGTCATTTAAAAACAGTTAGTTTCATTTAAAACCATAAGTTAATAGAATACTTAACATGTACTTTGTGCCAATCAATTTAATGATAAGATTTTTATAATTATTACTACTGCATATTTTTGTTGAATGAAGTTTCATCCAGAGTAAAATAAATTCTCCTATTAATATGTGTATTTATTGATTGATTCGAAAAATTTGATTATTGCTTAAAATGTACTAAAGTTCTTACCGTCTGTCCCGTGACACGTTCTTCAATTTTTCACAGTGTAACTTCATAATTTCGAGGAAAAAATTCTTTTTCTTTCGAATAACTAGAATTTCTTGTAAATCTACCACAGGTCAGTTGACACACTCCTACACACACACAAGGTCGGTTTTGTTCAAATTCGACGTCGAAGTTCACTTGACGGGATTTAATTCTGAAAATCGGTCTCCCGGTGGATTTCATCCGTGAAAGTCCTTTAATCCGGAACACTGGCGTATATAGTAGTTGATTTTGACCAGTAACATTCTACGAAACTGAAGTGGTTTTCTGATCTCTATACCGTTCCCTTTCAAAAGCTCAACATCTTATAAATAATGTGTCTACGTTGTACACCCTAAGCTTATTTCTACGCACAAAAGGTTGGCTTATGCTTATTATCTCTCGATAACGATACATTCTAGATAAGTTTTCAAAGGATTATAAACGTTTATATTCGGTTTATCTACTGGGAATGTATTTTGTGTCTTTTCGTACATATAACAATGAGCGACAAAGGAAGCGCTCTTTGAAAAATCCTTTGAATTATGTCGAACAAACATGTTTGTGATATTATACCTTCTTGTACATACCAGGTGTACCAACCTCACGACAAACTTCGGTATATGGGTTATTTTAAGAGATATAAAAAAATGGTATTAACAAAAAAAAACAAAAATTTGATTTTTCGAATGGGAACCCCTGTATATTATACCGAATTCGGATTGGTTACATTTTTTTTAAGGCTTTGCCAAGTTATACAGAGTCCTTCAAAAGATATGGACACGTTTCTGTGAAAATCGTAGGTAAATCAACGCTCTGTAGCTTGTTGTACGTTGAGGAAAAAAAATGTATTTTTTTTTTTATTTAAATTAACGTGTCTCGACTGCTGAGGTCATTGACACAGTTACAGTATTTCATGATTTTTAGGTTAAACAGTTCTGACATTCGATACTAAATTTTAGGTAGAACAGGTTAGATATGCTTTATTAAATTTATGTCTTTTAGGTAGGATAGCACTGTATTCACTTCACCACTAAATTTCAAGATATCACTGAGTGGTCCTTTTATATTGTGTTTGTGCTGGTAGCTTTGGTAGCGGGGACATTCCACTAGGAAGTGTTTAACAGTTAAATAAACAGAACATAACTGACACAGGGGGCGATCTTCTTTTGTCATTAAGTATCCATGGGTATAGCGTGTATGCCCAATGCGCAATCTTCTTATAATTATTTTTTCTTTTCTGGAGAGTGTGGAGTCATGGTGATACTTCAGACTAGGTTGTATTTCATGTAGAGCGGAGTGTGTTGTGTCCCAGTATGATTGCCAGGTGTCTCTTAGATGTTTTTTAAACAGAGATTTTAGGTCATTATGGATTTGTATAAATGTTTTTTGGGTTTTAGTTGTGGCCAGCTCAGCGGCGTTGTCAGCTGTTTCATTCCCAGTGATTCCAATATGTGATGGAGTCCAAATTATCGTGATCGTGGTGTTTTGAGAAAATAGTGTCTCGTATCTTTCATGGATTTCTTGTATAAGAGGATGTTTTGAGTTAGCTTTCCTAATTTCTTGGATTGAGGAGAGGGAGTCTGTACAGATAGCGACCTTTATATTTCTTGAGTTTATTATTTTGAATGCCTGGAGAATTGCAAAAATTTCTGCAGTAAATATGCTACAAGTGTCTTCAAGAGCGGTTGTGTAAAGGGTCTCGTTTGATGAGGTGACCGCACATCCTACTCCTTTGCTATTTTTGGAAGCGTCTGTATATAGGGTTTGGTCGAACTTCTGTTGGTTGATTCGTTTGATGAATGTTTTCCTTAAGATTATGTTTGGAGCTTCTTGATTTTTGAGTACCAATAGTGTTGTGTCGATCATTGGTATTGGTTTATTCCATGGAGGTGAGGAGGTTTTGCCACGTTATACAGAGTCCTTTAAAAGATATGGACACGTTTATGTGAAAATCGTAGGTAAATCAACGCTCTGTAGCTTGTTGTACGTTAAAGAAAAAAAATGTATTTTGCCAAACAGAGTTTTGTAATATGATGCAATATCTCCGTATCCTATTAAATTTCAATTATATTCTTTCTTGTGTACAGGGTGAACGGAAACTCGAATCTGTCATCTTCTTTCTTATTTCAAATGTAACACCCTGTATTTTATAGCAACAATAGAATCTTCGATTATGTTACTTCAATTTTTCAAGCATTCCCTATACCCAAAGTTTCTAAAAACACAGTTATTTTGTAATGTTTATTGTTAAATATAACTACTGACCTATTATGTGAAACCATTAAACGTTGAATATAACAAAAAATCCTAATTAATAATAAATTTTATTGAACAATTTATCCTAAACAAAACTAGCCACCGGAAGTATAATCCCAACCGTAATATTAAACTAAAGGTTCCAAATGTTCACCGTTAACATCAATGCAATGCTGCAGAATAGTTCAAATGATTGAGTAACATTCCTCAGCATATCAACGTTAGCAGATCGAAATGCCGCACTAATTATCTATTTCATGTCATCTCTAATAGCCGGGGATTTTAAAAACTTATTTTTTACAAGACCCGAGAAAAATAAATATACTTTTGTTAAATCGGGTGACCGAGCTGGCCAATCAGTTGGGCCGCCTCTTACAGCATTGCATTGATGTTAACGGTGAACACTTTGAACCCTCAGCTTAATATTACGGTTAGGATTATACTTTTGGTAGCTAGTTTTGTTTAGAATGAATTATTCATTAAAATGTATTTTCAATTAGGATTTTTTGTTGCACACAACGTTAATTGCTTTCACATAATAGGTCAGTAATAATAGTTTACAATAAATATTACCAGATAACTTTGTTCTTATAAACTTTGGGTATAGGGAATGCTTGACAAAAATTGAAGTTACATAATCGAAGATTCTATTTTTGCTATAAAATACAGGGTGTTCCATTTGAAAGAAGAAAAAAAATGACAGGTTCGAGTTCACCCTGTATATAAGAAATTTTTCTTCTTTAACATACAACAAGCTACAGAGCGTTGATTTACCTAAGATTTCACATAAAAGTGTCCATATCTTTTGAAGGACTCTGTATAACGTGGCAAAACCTCATATCAAAAGCTTCAAAAAATGTAACCAATCCGAATTCGGTATAATATACAGGGGTTCCTATTTGAAAAATCATATGTTTGGTTTGTAACGGAGTCATGCAGCACTTTGTATAGTTCGATATAATTTCAAGATATGGACCTTCAGCACATCTACTATTTTTGTTAATAACATTTTTTGATATCTCTTGAAATAACCCATATAAGTACCGACATTTGTCGTAAGATTGGTACACCCTTTATACGTATTTTTAATTACAGGAAATTCTACAAGCTCGATACAATCCAACCTTTTTGGAATAAAAACTGTAGACCACTGTGTAATTGAGTTGAATTAATCTTGAGTTCGGCCCTGTTTTGGAGAATGGTGAGCGTTTCGAATTTAGCAATTCAACAGAATGGGCTTCGAAATAAAGTATATTCACGTCTAAATTAATTAATTTCTCTACGTTTGTGCAAATATATTTGGTGTTTGCGTTAAGAGAAGAGAACGGCGCGGAGTTTCTGGAAAAGTCAATTTGAAAATTGCTTGTCAGAAACACTTGCTTAACTCGGCGGTATTAATAAAATTCAAGTTGTGATACAAAGTGATATAAAGTATCCGGGAAAATGCACCAGTTGGCTAGTTCAATTTGATTTTTTCCTTTGGATTACCGTCAACGGGGCGTACATAATATAAAAGCATATTTTTTAAAACGAAATATAAGTTAATAGAGTAAAAATGTTTTTCAAGATTTCCGGCATTTACATTGAAAAGTAGCATGAAAGCCTATTACTTAATCTTTTTTTTT